>SZWC01000255.1:148556-166977 GCA_023375785.1 Penium margaritaceum | reverse complement strand
CGCGGCGGTTTTGCGAGCCAATGTCGCACAACGTCCCGCCACTCCAGCACGGCGGCCCGCAGCACGTCCTCCCCCAGGCCTTGCCGCAGACTGTCACTCGTTTCGCCGCGCGTAGCCATCGTGCTGCTGCTGCGATTGATGCTTCTCCTGGTCCCGCTGTTGACGCTGCGGCTGATGCTGAAGACGCTGCGGATGCAGGCGATGTTGCTGTTGCTCCCGCCAAAACTGATGCCGCTGCTGCTGCCGTCGTCTCTGCTGATGCGCCTGCCGCTGGTGCCGCCGTTGTTGTTGCTGCTAATAATGGCGCTGCTGATGATGAAGTCGCTGCTGCCGCGGCTGCTGGAGGCGTCGCTACTGCCGCTTCCGCTGCCTCAGCTGCTGCCAGGTGGGCTACCGTCTTCAATCAGCGCCGGGCAGAATCCTTATTGGTTTGTTAAAACGGGACGCGGTGGTGTGGCACCCACGAGCACCGGCGGGAAGAGCGACGGAGGTTGCGACGGCAGCAGAGTCATACGAGAGCGGCCGCCGTCGGGAGGGGCAAATAGCTGGCGGGGCGAGGAATTAGCTGTAGCGCGGGCGGTGGTGGCGGCGCGGGTTGCATAGGGAGATTCTACATCTATTTCGTTCTCTTCTGACAGCTGCTTCCGTTGTTACGGGTGGTATGACTTGATAGCGGCGCTGCACGGTGACAGACAGACGTATGTCCCTCCAAACCGCTCTCACACAGAAACCTCAGGCTGCTACTCTGACGAAGGTTGTGCATGGGCATCAGATAAAGATGGTAGTGAAATCAGCTTAAAACGTTTCTAAAAAGGCAATTTAATCATTATTTATCATGATCGTCATTGTCACTATTTTTATTTCATTTTTATGTTCTAACAGATGGAAGACGAAACATTGTGATCGCCTGCCCTTGTGTCCATGGACAGGTAAAGGTTTAAAACAAAATCATTTGATAGGCGGACAACATGAGCGTCAGAGGTATAGTTAACTAATGTCCTTTTATACACACGTAGACCTCTGTATTGGCTAACTTGTTCTCATGGTAGTTTCTTGGGGGTTTCCTAGTGTGGAGAAGCAAGGGGGCGGGGTTGGGGGGGGGGGATGTGGGGGGGGGGAAAAGTGTATAGGGCAAGTGTATGGGGTAATGTATCATTGTCTAGGTGGTGGGTGTATCATATTAATACACATGTGTATTGTGTAGGTTGAATTATTTTTTGGTGTGGGTGATCATTGGCAGGGAGGGGAGGAGGGGGGGAGGAGGTAGTAAAAGTGTATGGGGCAAGTGTATGGGGTAGTGTATCACTGCTTAGGTGGTGAGTGTATCATATTAATACACATGTGTATTGTGTAGGTGGAAGTCTTCCTTGGTGTGGGTGATTACTGGCAGGAAGGAGATGAGAGGGAGAGGGGAGGTGGGAAAAGTGTATGGGGCAAGTGTATTGGGTAGTGTATCACTGTTTAGGTGGTGAGTGCATCATGTTAATACACAAGTGTATTGTGTAGGTGGAAGTTTTCCTTGGTGTGGGTGATCACTGGCAGGGAGGGGAGGGGGGGTATGAAAGTGTATGAGGCAATTGTATGGGGTAGTGTATCCCTGTCTAGGTGGTGAATGTATCATATCAATACACATGTGTACTATATAGGGGGGGAGGTGGGAAAAGTGTATGGGGCAAGTGTATTGGGGTAGTTTATCACTACCTTGGTGGTGTGTGTATCATATTAATACACATGTGTATTGTGTAGGTGGAAGTCTTCCTTAGTGTGGGTGATCACTAGTAGGAAGGGGAGGAGAGGGAGGGAGGAGGTACAAAAAGTGTATGGGATGAGTGTCTGGGGTAGTGTATCACCGTCTAGGTGCTCAGTGTGTCATGTTAATACACATGTGTATTGTGTAAGTAGAAGTCTTCCTTGGTGTGGGTGATCACTGACAGGAAGGGGAGGAGAGAGGGGAGGGGAGGTGGGAGAATTGTATGGGACAAGTGTATGGGGTAGTGTATCATTGTCTACGTGGTGAGTGTATCATATTAATACACGGTTATATTGTAGGTGGAAGTCTTCCTTAGTAGGAGGGGAGAAGAGGGGGGGGGAGGAGGTGGGAAAAGTGTATGGGGCAAGTGTATGGGGTAGTGTATCACTGTCTAGGTTGTGAGTGTATCATTTTAAGACATGTGTATTGTGTAGGTGGAAGCATTCCTTGGTGTGGGTGATCACTAGCAGGAAGGGGAAGAGGGGGGGGGAAGGGGAGGTGGGAAAATTGTATGGGCAAGTGTACGGGGTAGTGTATCATTGTCTAGGTGGTGAGTGTATTGTGTAGGTGGAAGTCTTCCTTGGTGTGGGTGATTACTGGCAAGAAGGGGATGAGAGGGGGAGGGGAGGTGGGAAAAGTGTACGAGGAAAGTGTATTGGGTAGTGTATCACTGTCTAGATGGTGAGTGTATCATGTTAATACACACGTGTATTGTGTAGGTGGAAGTCTTCCTTGTTTGGGTGATCACTGGCAGGGAGGAGAGGGGGTAGGAAAGTGTGTATGGGGCAGCTGTATGGGGTAGTGCATCCCTGTCTAGGTGGTGAGTGTATCATATCAATACACACGTGTATTGTATAGGTGGAATTCTTCCTTAGTAGGAGAGGGGGGGATATGGTAAACGTGTATGGGGTAGTGTATCACTCTCTCGGTGGTGTGTGTATCATATTAATACACATGTGTGTTTTGTAGGTGGAAGTCTTCCTTAGTGTGGGTGATCACTGGCAGGAAGGGGAGGAGAGGGAGGGGGGAGGTACAAAAAGTGTATGGGGTGAGATTCTAGGGTTGTGTATCATGGTCTAGGTGGTGAGTGTGTCATGTTAATGCACATGTGTATTGTGTGGTTAAAAGTCTTCCTTGGTGTGGGTGATCACTTGTAGGAAGGGGAGGAGAGAGGGGAGGTGAGGTGGGAAAAGTGTATGGGGCAAGTGTATGGGGTAGTGTATCACTGTCTAGGTGGTGAGTGTATCACATTAAGACACATGTGTATTGTGTAGGTGGAAGTCTTCCTTAGTGTGGGTGATCACTGGCAAGAAGGGGAGGAGAGGGGTAGGGGAGGTGGGAACAATGTATGGGGCAAGTGAATGGGGTAGTGTATCACTGTCTATGTGGTGCGTGTATCATATCAATACACATGTGTATCGTGTAGGTAGAAGTCTTCCTTGGAGTGGGTGATCACTAGGAGGAAGGGGAAGAGAGGGGGAGGGGAGGTAAGAAAAGTGTCTGGGGCAAGAGTATGGGGTAGTGTATCCCCGTCTAGGTGGTGATTCTATCATATTAATACACGTGTGTATTGTGTAGGCAAAAGTCTTCCTTGGTGTGGGTGATCACTGGCAAGAAGGGGAGGAGGGGGGGGGGAGGTGGAGAAAGTTTATGGGGCAAGTGTATGGTGTAGTGTATCATTGTCTTGGTGGTGAATCTATCATATAAATACACATGTGTATTGTGTAGGTAGAATTCTTCCTTAGTGGCTGGGGAGGAGAGGGAGGGGGGAGGTGGGGAAATTGTATGGCGTGAGTGTATGGGGTAATCTATCACTGCCTAGGTGGTGAGTGTGTCATGTTAATACACATGTGTATTGTGTGGGTGGAAGTCTTACTTGGTGTGAGTGATCACTGGCAGGATGCTGAGGAGAGTGGGGAGGGGAGGTGGGAAAAGTGTATGGAGAAAGTGTACAGGGTAGTGTATCACAGTCTAGGTGGTGAGTGTATCATATCAATACACATGTGTATTGTGTGGATGGAAGACTTCCTTGGTGTGGGTGATCATTGTCAGGGAGAGGAGGGGGGGTGGCGGTAGGAAACGTGTATGTGGTGAGTGTATGTGGTAGTGTATCAATGTCTAGGTGGTGAGTGTATCATTTTAATACACATGTGTATTGTGTATGTGGAAGTCTTCCTTAGTGAGAGGGGAGGAGAGGGAGGGGGGGTAAGGAAAGTGTATGTTATGAGTGTATGCGACAGTGTACCACTGTCTTTGTGGTGAGTGAATCATATCAATACACATGTGTATTAACATGGTTAGTACAAATAAAACATTAATATTGTATTAATTTTAACACAATAATAACATTAAAATTACTTTTTACTGCACCCTCCCATCTTCCTCCCTTACCCCCTGCCTACACACTCGTTTCTATGTCCATCAAGCAAGGTGGTGTCAAAGATGGATACACAAGTGTACAAATTTTACATGACTTCATTAGAACATCTATTGAATGCCCAATACACTCACCACATCCACTTTTCTCCTCCCCTCCTCACCCTCACCCAACTTGCATGTCCCTAGCCCTCTATTTCATTGGGTTCATCGTCAATAGCTAGTTAACAGTGGAACTTTTCGTTTCAAACTTCCTCTCTCTCTCTCTCTCTCTCTCTCTCTCTCTCTCTCTCTCTCTCTCTCTCTCTCTCTATATATATATATATATATATATAAATACATATTAATATATCTTTCTATCTCTCTCTTTCTCTCTCTCTCTCTACTCTCTCTCTCTTCTATCTCTCTCTCTCTCTTTATATTTTTCTCTCTATCTCTCTCTCTCTATCTTTCTCTCTCTCTCTCTCTCTCTCTCTCTCTCTCTCTCTCTCTCTCTCTCTCTCTCTCTTCAGACTCTTAAGACTGGTAAAATTCTAGGAAACCATCTGGGACAAAAAGTGGAATTAGGGTCTTTCTTGGAAGCTTCCAACATCTCATGTATCACAAAAGGACGGTTCTAGTCAATGGATATATCCGTGTTGGAAGGTACTTGGTACTTGCACTTGTATATGTACCGTGCATGTACATTGATTTTAGACAATATGGATTTGGGGGTATTGGCTAGAAATGGAGCATCAAGTATACATCTTAAACGTGTTGGGAAATCATTAATGATGTCCAAAACCACCAAAAGATAACATTAATAGAAGCAATGTCATGATACGTTCCTTCGGGCTAATGACATGCTCTCAGCATGACAGCAAAGTGGTCATGTGTTCAGAGCATGAAAGGAAGTTTCTATACTTTTCATATTGATGGAGAAATCTAGGATATAATAAAAAAAAGCCAAATATTTTCATCCTTGGAACTTCAAATAAATGCAATAAACTGAGCTTGACTAAGCACGATGTGAAACATCATCAACGTCTTCCATGTTTCTTCGGAGCAAGTTGACAATGCCGAACATTGTGTTGAATAACAAACGTTTTGTACTTGATTCAAATGATGAAATGTGTAGCTCAATCTTTACTGAGTGCTACCATAAAACGTAACAAAAAATAAAGCTTTGACATAAGAAGTATACAATCCGTCTATTCAGATATGTCCTTCAAATAATGAAATGATCCAAGTACACTAAAAGTGTGTACTAAAAGTACACACTTTTATTGTACTTGGATCTTATTTGTGAGGCTTGAGCCTCTGGCCCCTAATACAAAGACCATCATATAGCCACAAAACGATCACTCTTGGCAACTTTAAGCTCAAAAAATGCACAAAAAACAAGGCACCAAGGCACCATACAAGCATGCACTCTCCAAAAATAGATTAAAATGTAATAAGATGGACAAATTACACCAATCTTCCCTCACAACTAGCATAACAACTCCACTTCAACTAAGTATCCTCATCCACATAATGAATAACATAATTTCTAAGTAATTGGTCATTCAATTTCACATTCATCATTGCCTTTCAGCCACTTCGTCGAGCTTACATGGCTATGCTGTGAAAATGATGTACAAGTAATGGTAGACCATCGTCAACCTTATTTTCCACACCTAATAGATGTTCAAAATAGAATCCATTGAGAGGATCACCTTCTCATCAATATTACATGCATTATAGACGTACTCCTAAGTGATGATATATGAGAGCGCATTCAATCTAAAGCAAACATCACTTTCCATCTCATTAAACAACTTATGACACTCCTTTCCTTAAACCCATCCGTTCCTTACATTCTTGCATCTTACCTTAGTGAGCCTGCTCTTAGAATGCAACATCGTAACTACCTCCAACAATCGTAGGCAAAATGCAAGGGATATTTATGGTTTTTATCATTCCATAACTTTTGTGTCCAAAAAACTCTAGTACTTACACCATTCAACATTAAAACATTATGGTGTGAATGCTACACAATCACCTTGCCTGTTTAATAAGGGTATCTATTCCACAATATGATCACCTTTATCATCTCCCTCATTCAAACACACAATGTATTAAGTAAATTCCCATGGATGAGAATGTACAAGATATCACAAAGTCATGAGGGAAACATATGGTACCTCAATGCCAACAAGAATTGCTCAAGTTATGTGGTTCCTAAGTAAAGGCGTATGTGTAGATTTTAAAACTAGCTACAAAATGTCAACTCTTGATAAGCAAAAACAAATTACAGCATTGCTACCAAAGTTAACCTGAAGTTTCTGTGGTCACTCAATTGGTCCTTGCACATATCAAAACACATCACGACTACTTCCTCTGAATTAATAGGCTCAACATATCAGGTAAGTTTCTAAGGGGATTACTTGCACCATACATTCACTTCTAACATTTAGAATCATGGGTTTGTAAATGTGCATACAATGATGAATTTACAATACCATAAACCCATCCATGGTTTTTTCACATCATTTTCTGTTCTTGAAATGCACCAAGCATAATTGACTTATGTAAAAGATACCTTACTTGTCTGGAGCATATGTGTTGGGGCCTTGTTATGCACAAAGTGTAACATCTGAGTAACCTTGTCAAGAATTGGTTGAAACATGTCAAAAAAACTTCTCATGTCAGACTGTGTGTTTGTCCCATGTTAGATGCATATGACCAATGCTTGTGCGTACTAGCTTAAAATGACGGTATGATGATCATGTATGGTATTCATAACATTACGTCAAAGTGTAAACCACAACGGCTGTTAAGGCACTAAGCTCATGAAACATGATGCACTTGATGCCCGGCCCGCATGCTTATGGGAAACAACATGAATTCACATCATTTTCATATGATGGATCACCCATCTATTAGTTCATTGCTTGAATTACATCAATAATTGTACATTTGAAATAAGATGTGTTTCTTGGCACCAATAAAAGACAATTTCAAGGATGATGTAACACATATCAAGTTTGGGACGACTCTAGTGAGGGCATGCCACTTGCCACCAAAACAAATTTACAAGTGAATTCTATAAATGATGCTATAGAAAAAAAATAAAACACTTTTACAATTGCAAGATCCCTCTATTTTTCTCCCACTTGACCATGTATGAATCATTACATTAGCCTGTTATAAGTATCAAAGATAACTTTCTTAATGGGTTGTGTACAAGGAAGTGACATTATCTCCTTATGACTTAGTTTTCTTACCATGGTGGAATGAACATCACATTATGACTACAAAAATAAAACAAATACAAAACATAACCCATGATAGCAAGCATGACAACAACAGTGTCACATCAAAAACAAAATGATAGTCACCCTTAGACACACCCCACCACCACAAAGAAGTATATTTAGGATAAATAATACAAAGCAATTCTCGCATGTTTCATGTGTTCCATAGTCCTCTTTCTTGTGCTATGTATGTATACATCAATTTAATGTTATTAACGTGTTCTAGAATGAACTATGTGCACCATCATGGCTCCTTGATGAGAACCAAAAACATACAAAAGATGATCATGGTCTGCATGGATAATGATCCTCTTCAATACATTGATATTCAACCATATACAAAAAATCAGTAATGACACCTCTATTCATGGTGTTATCTTCCCAAAATCTTAAACATTACATTCTACTCCTTGTGTTTGCGGATCATCATAACTATAACAACTCTTAACCCTTAATTCTGGTGTGGTACAATAGAATAGAAATGGGCTCACGCCATTGCGTGGTGATGTAATCAGATTTTCATTCTACAAGAGTCAGCTTCCATTAATTTGATAACAAATCCCTTCAGATCATACCAATTGGCATGGGAATTCCAAATGCCTCAAAATTAAGTGCGCAAACCAAAAACAATGCTAAGATGTGCATTAGTCAAAATCATCTTCACACTCACAAACATTGTTAATAGAATTAGAATATCAATACATGAGAAAATTGGACACATAACACCACATTCGTAAACATTGACGTATCCATAACAATCTGCATGTCATAAGAGGAATGAGTAAACTCCACCTTATACCAGTAACATGAACTTAATGACAATTATAGTTTAGTGGAGCCATAAGGTGCCCACCCAAGATGCTTTGAGACAAACTCTAAGAGCTGCACTTGTAGTATCCTACAACCAAATTCATTATTCTGCAACACAAGAGGCAAAATCCATTGTAGGAGGTACTTCCTAATTCATATGATTGTAGTGTTAGATGATATACTTTGCATGAGCACGCTCAACAGATAGCTACAAGAACACTGCTTAAAATATATATATGAAGGTTTTTCAGGTATTCATTTCTAAACAAAATCATTCCCTTGATTATTCACGATGTGATCTTCCTTTTCCCATTGAAGTGGACCATCCCTTGAGGTAAGTAGGTGTTTTATAACCATTAGGGAAGTTTCATGACCATTGAAGTAGTTTTGAAACCACCTTTGGAGGTTTGGAGGTTGGTGGTAATAGGTGGAAAGAAAGGGGTCACCAAAACGTTTGAATTTTTCCTTAAATTTGAAGAGACAATTGTCGTATGAAGATTCTTTGTTAACACAAATATCACAAGGTAATAAGAGCTACCAAAAAAAAGACACAAAGTTAGGAAGCATGTTGACCAACCACCATTCACCTGGAAGTTTTCAAATCACATTCTTCTCTCGTGAAATCAAAGTTCATTCAAGATATGACAACACAATGATCATAGCCTCGATCCTTGAAAACTCTTTGTGTGAAATTTTAAGTCATTTTTACAATACGAAAGAAATACATGGGGAGGAATTTTGACAAAACTTGGTCGTTAATACTACAGAAATTGAAACACCTCAGCTGATAATGGACAATATTGACAGTTGTAGTAGAGATGTATCTTGTAGTATCATACCTCCCTTTTTTAATTCACATCATGGAAACGTATTTGAAAAAATGGTAATGGTGCAAGTAAAGTTCCACGGGTGGTGTCTTAAATGAAGACAATGTGGTGTAGTGTCTCAGTGCTTCACTTCACATGTGAGTCAATCAAGGAAATGATTTCACGATGGATAAATTTCCTCATTCATTAGCCATTCTTGGTCTCTCTAATAGCCCAAAAATGGGCCTTGTTTGACCTTGCTACATGACCAAGTGCTACATAAGGGACAACTCCATCCATGCTTCAATTACCTTTTAATCATCCCAATATATCTCTTACTTGTTGGAATTCTACAAGATTAATTGACATTAGAAATTGTGAGATATTTTATAGCAAATTAACCGAGCAAGCTTACTTCTATGGTCACTATCAAATATAGAAATATGACATGCTACTTTTTTGCTCGATTTCTTTGATTTCATGAAATTTGCCAAGCAGGAGATGACAAAGTAACTATTCAGTTTTTTATGGGGCACAAAGGGGAAGGGCTAACTGCCTCACTGCAAAGCATTCACAGTAGCAAGGATGACCTTGCTACTCGAGGATATTTTTTCTCTCTAGAAAACTTAGTGGAAGTCAAAATGTGGAATGGAATCTTCTTATAAGTACAACGTACAGGTAGAAGATATCTTTGAGAAATAACACCACAAAAGAGCTTCCCCTATCCTTTCACACATTTCCTTTCCCCAAACCAGGGCAGAACGCCTTGCAAGCCCGTCAAGGACGCCCATGCAAGGGTCTTGGCACAGTCACCATCTCAAGTGGTGCAAGGCCTTCAAGTAGAGAGGGCCACCTCCTCACCCGAATGGCAACCACTACAAGGCTTAGAGGGTTGACAAAGGAGTCTCTTGTAGATTGCATCTCATCTTGGCTAAGCCACAAAGCAATGGTAGACTGACCACAAGCAAACACGTTATCCTCCACTTCAGCTAGCAGAGAGAGCCAGACTTTTTGAGACCTTGGATTGATCATCAATAATAATCTCGAACCAGGCTGGCAGCTAGAGCCAGAGTGAAAGAGACCTTTGAGGGATCTTCAATAGTGACCTGCATCAAGGCAAGTAGGCAGGGCCTTATGGGGGTCATGGAGGGATCTCTAGTATCGCCTTGGTAAATGGTCCTCTTGTGCAAAGGTGTGGAGTGTTACACATGGACTTGAGGTATGGTGTAGCAAGTGAAGATAAATGAGTAAGCCAGGGCCACTTCCATTTATACTAATGGCCCTGGCAATCTGACTGCCTAAGTGATGGTTGGAGAAGCTTCCTTTGGTACACTATGAAGTTTCACCATAACCGTGGTTATTGCACCACCATTGACCACGTGGCTTTTTAGGTGTTAGCCATCACCGTGTCGATGATCCTCAAGTACTATGGGTTCTCACAGATCCATGAGAGTTGTTGATTACCGTAGTTGTGATGCTTGCATCTTAGCGGTCTTTATAAATGAAGGTGAATCGTTGATGACCAAAACCCTAGCCAAAGGAACTTTCCTTCATAAGGAAGCATCCTCTCCATGGAAGCTTCCTCTCCACTTTGGTGTTTTGCAAGCTTTAATCTTAGCCATAGATAAGCTTCCTTCTCAAGGAAGATTCGACAAAATCCATAATGCAACTTCTCCGTAAGCTGATTTTGTCAAAGGCTTCATTATTTCTCCATTGATGCTACTTCATGATTACATGTGGTCCGTCGATCACCGTCACCATCAAGCTTGCACCACAGCTCTCCACGCACGTTGTCCTTATGGTGATAAGAGAGGCACATTGAGTTGAGCCTCAAGACAACTAGTGTAGGGCGGTCCCCACTTGCGGCCCTCAAAAACTCCATGCGTCCAGTTGGGTCACATGTGGTACCACCAGACCATTAAGGCAATGTATGATTGCACAAGCCTCTACTCAAGGAGGCATGCGCTATCCTAATACACATGCTTTTGTACATGTCTCTTTTCACGACCTTTTAAGGATTTGTCACTTGAGATAAATTAGGCATTCAAAGGATGAAATTCTTTGCCGATTGCACTTGGTGAAATCATGAAAAGATCCGTAAAATATTCTTACAACCTATGATATGAGTTTTGACTCCGTGATGTTAAAACAGTAGATTAGTGTAATTATCAATCATTCCAACAGTCATCACATGCTGTTGTGTAGCAAGGGGATCCGCTTTCACTGTTAAACGTTTTGTGCTTAGCAATTATTTCTAGTACAGTTAGATTAAGAACAGACAAAAGAAAAAGCAAGGAGTTCAATTTGTTTAAGTATAAGCATTGTAGAAGGAATAGCAACTACATAAATAGCTCATAACTACACTCCAATGTAGCTCTTGGTCTAAGGCGCAAAGCCTTCTTAGGCCATCAAGGCCATCAAAGGAAGGGTCTTGGAAAAGTCGTCATTGCAATAGTGAAAGGCCTTCCGGATGTTAAGGTGTCTTCTTTGCAAGTTGGCAGGCCTTGCAAGGATTACAGAGTTCTTGGAGGAATAAACCTCCCCCTAGGCTAGTAGAACTTACAAGGCTTATAAGGATCCTTGTGGAATCACCAATGTTTTCCTCTACTTAGGTTGACACATAATGGCCAGGCTCTTACTGTCAACATAGGAACTAAAGGAACATCTTGCATGAAGGTGGTCAATTGCTAGGCCATAGAGCCTTTCACATGGTGTAGAGAGAAATGTATTGGGGATAATATTACAGAAAGTGATATTAGAGATGATTCTAAACATACTCCAAAGTGGCTTGACCTTCACCTAATATACTTTCAATCCAAACAGGTTAACCAATCGAACAAGAAGCTTCCTTCAACCACTTCCTGTGTCCTACCGCTTCTACGTTACACGACAAAAGATTCCATCCAAGGGAAGCTACCTTCATGTCTAGCCTCAGATGAGCACCTTTGTTCCTCCACGAGGAAGCTTCCACCTGAGGGAAGCTTCATCCAGTCTTTAAGTGAAAGACCACACAAAGGTTGCTTTCTTATCAAGCCTTCCTCAAACAATCATTGATGTTACCTTGTTACAACACCTACCCATCCATCACCATCCACATGTATCTTGCAAAAGATATACCCATGAAGATCTAAGGGTCTAGTCTTCATGCATGATTGAAGTGGTTTTGTGCAAGCCTCTGGTTAGAGTACCATGTTTCCCATCGTGTCATTTGCTGACCCTCTTCACTAAATTTTCCATGTAGTAGTAACCAGATGTCCGCTCCTCAAACCTCGCGCTTTCATCATGTGCTTCTTTGTCCACAAATCCCATTTTAAGACCCTTTAGGCGTAATTTATGGAAAAAACATTTGTATTTCCATGTGGAGATTCTCAGTTTACTTACAATTGTTAAATTCATGGAAAACGTCATAAAATACTTTCAAAGCCTTTGATTCGAGTGGTGTTTGCACCATACTAGAGTAGTACATCAGCAAAATTATGCTCATTCCAACAAGATCGTGGCCTTTACCTTTATTTATTGCAAGCAGCTATAAAATCTAGTGCCATGGTTTGTTGACAACAAGAAGTTGGCCAAGGTCCTTCCATTGTCACTGCTCAAAAGATTTGTCGCAAGATGGTCTCTATGCAATTCAACCAGTAACGAATTCGACGGAATACTTGCCCAACTAGGCCAAAATTGCGGTGCTTGACGGTCTCCGGCCCTGAAGCAGTCCCGTCTCACCGCCCATAGTCTTAGGTGACCCTGCTCAAGCCACATGGCTCCTTTGACTAGTCGGCGTGGCACTGCCACACTACACTCCCCCCATGAAGAGTGATAGCTACCTTGGCATCTCTGGTAATCCTAACATGGGATTCAAGCTCTGGATCTCTAATGCAAGTGTAGCGGATTCGACGGATTCCTTGGCTGACTAGGCCAAAGCCGCGGTGCTTGAGGGTCTCCGACCCACAAGCCATCCTATCTCACCGCCCAAAGTCCTAGGTGACCTCGCTCGAGCCAAGTGGCTCCTTCAACCAGTCGGCATGGCACTGCCACGCTAGAGAACCGCTCCCTTCAATTTTCCATCTTTTTATACAATGCTTATCCTTTGCTTCTTGTTCAAAGGTGGAAGAAGATTTTCTTTATAATGAACAAAGTAAATGTGAAGACATGCAATGGCTTCTAGTTATAAATGGGTCTCATCTAGGTTTACTTTTAGTTTTTGAATGAACACAATAGTTTCATGGACCAATTATTCATCTTTGTTAGCTACCATAAGAATTCTACTCCTCATGAAATATCCATGGATATTTCATTTAACTATCAAGTGTTCCACTTAAACTAAACACATAATGTACATCATGAAATACGAAACTTTTACTCAAGCTCTTTTGTTGAATGAGTTCAAAACATTAAACCATGTTGAACCAAATGAGGAGAAACCTACTTTTTGTAGGTTTTATGGTTCTATACTACTTGTAATTGTATTCAAATGTCTTTATTGTTCTTTGATACCATGCTAAAATAGAAGGAATGTGCATGTTCAAATTTCTACATAAATTAGGTGGTGTAATGTTTTCAATGGAGTGTAAAATCTTCATGAAAATGTATTCCATAAGAGGGATGAGTGAACATAGCCGTGAAACATATGTAGGGATGTTTGTACAAGACTTGTCTTCCTAATCCACATTGCATGCTCCTTAAGAGTATGTATTGTATTCATATGTATTGTATCCTACTTTGAAATTCACCAGCATGCACTAGACGTTTTTGAGGAATTTTTTCAGGTACTTCCTCGGGAATTTGCAACTAGTGTTAGACGTTAATATGTGTATAGGTAGACACTAAATGTAGCTAACAAAACAGAAGTTTAAATGAGTTTAAAGGAATCTGGAGGCATGTTGTGTTGAATTGTCTTACTTCCTATCATAGCATAAAGGGCATCCTATCTTTGCCAATTAAAATGAACTTCCACTTGAGAAGTTTCAATATCTTTCAGGTAGTCTTAAAACTTGAGAGAGTAGTTTAACGGTTGAATATAGATGTCAAACGCTGAAGGGTTACCTGAAAGTAGGATTTTTATTTTATAACTGAAGAGTCCCTGAAAGCTTGAAGAGCCATTGGCAACAAAAGTTACTAGGATTTCACAGCTACCACTTGTGAAGAGGAAAAGTGAGAATGAAAGGTGACCCACCACCCATTCACTCAAAGCTAAAGGTTTACATCCTTCAGGAAGGAACTCAAAGGTCATCCCAAAGGATGAGGACGCAAGTGGTTTAGCCTCATTAATGACCATTTCTCCACATTAAATTCTGATAATGTGGAGAAATTAATACCGTAATCATTAGAAGATATAAATGTAGAAAAGATTGTTTCTAGTATTTTCCATTAAATATACCTGATTGCAATTATGGTCGATTGGATTTGGCAATAATTTGTTTGACTAGATCATGAATAGTTATACTATTCTTTTGATCATTTAATGAATTTAAAAACATGAGACATTGAAAATGTTATGTCATGAACTAATGTGTTAAGGTAGGTTAAAGTACTTGTGCCTTGGAGTAGCTCTACTAGTACACGTGGAATCTATTCAGCAAGCATATGAAAATCATAGCAAATAATTTTAAATCTTAAGAATCACATTACATATTGTAATGCGTGTGACCAAAAAACTATATGTAATTCAAATGATTCCTTGAGTAAGAAAAAAAATTCCTGTATTTAAGAACATAACACTATCTTGGTTGCCCTCTACATGGTGGGAATTTTAGACTGAATACCGAGTTACTCTAACCACTCGTCTTCTTTTTGCTAATAAATCATGTTTCAAAAGTCTTTTGTGTGGTTATCTTTACTAAATGGAATTCTTCTTTCTGGGATATGTGTCAATCTTATGTTCTTGAATTCTTAGTAATGTCCAATAAATCATATACCATGAATTTTTTGATTTTTTTCAGCTATCGATGTTATCACGACACCTCTTTGCATATGACATTGGACTAACACTCGATACCATGTTTCTCACTCCGTTTATGGATTTACAAAGAATGGTTGTCAAGCCATCCCAACCAAATCGATAGTGAGAGTGCATGTGGACTAGGTTACATGTACAATATCCCTTGAATATCATTATTATAATCCTTTATGGAGAATGAGATCGAATCTAGTTCACTTGGCACAAAAGGCACAGACTAAACATAAGCCAAAAAGAGATTCTTTGTTCTTGAAAGGACCTTGTCTCTTGATCATTACTTGCTAGCTTTTCTCACTTCCTGAATGATTCAAAAAAGTTAACGAGGCATTCATGTGAAGTGGGGTCATTAGCATTTGAAATTTCTTCAATGAATTTTTCTGCAAGAATAATGTTTTGCTCCCATAATTCACCAAATCTTTTGTAACTTCTTTGGGCTCTATTTGATGTTATAATGAAACCTAGTGTCATTAGTTTACGAAGATGTTTTGGGATTTCCGCCATCCTTCATGTTCCATTCCTAATTTTTTTTTCCTCTCTATGAAAAATGCTTTGTGAATATGTTTCTTAAATTTTTATAACATTGCTTAACTTTTTTTGTGCGCCTGTGGTCATCACCAAAGTTGCATCAAATACTACTTAACCCTGCTTATCTTAGTGTAACATCATGTCCTAATCCAAATGTTTATCACCCCTTGGACTTATCACACCATGTTTGTTTCTTTCACCAAAATGATCTGGATGTTATGCAAACATTAAACGAAACTATAGATGGTGGACTGTTGTGAGATGGCCATGGCATGATGAAAGAGCGCCTTCTTGTGAAACTTGCCATTCTTGGTCATAGATCTTGAAGTTGGTAGTGGTAGTATTGCTAGCAGGAGAGATGGTTTTTACATAGGAATATGTCAGAATCTAGGTCCCTATTGCAGAAAGAATCTTCAGCTACACGGTTACACCTAGTGAACTCTAGATCACTCTTTTTTTTGTCTGAAAAACGACCTGTCTCCATTCTTCTCCAGTTCAGAGACCCGGTTTTCAAGTTTGCCTCCTCTGAACGGGACCTGTCTGCGCTCGTAGCAACGCCCGTGCCAGGAAATCGAACCTGGACGAAACGCCGAAGTCGTGTAGTTGCCAACACATCGGCCGCAGGTGGGAAGTGGTGAGAGATGTCACCCTGCTGAAGCACTCAGGTATAGTGCGGTCAAATTCGTGATTCAAATATCTCTTGATATTGCAGCCATTGACCGCTGGCGGACAACAGACACAGCGGAAATAATATACTTTAGCACCTTGTAGATTTTGCTCACACAATCGGCGCATGCCCCCCCTGCAATTTTTGCGATTCATTGCTCGCGCGACTCGTGTTGCGACGATTGATGCTAAGATCGGCAATATCACGCGAGAACCATGTCAACGGCTACATGATCGCGCTATGACCAAAATTGCGAATTTTCACATCGACTCTCTACGCTGAACGGAACCCGTTGTACAGGTCATTGCTACCCGGTCGATGCAGTTCAATCCGGTTGGCATGCGTGAACGGTCTGCATCCATCAACTTTATTCGTTTTTCTGAGCTGGAAGTTTTTCAACGTTAAATTCGTCTGTCACCTCGGATGTTTCGTCACGACCACGCGGAATGTCCACTTCCCTGTTCATAGGCTTGAAGAGCACGTCGGCGCTCGCAGACATCGGCATTCGACTTTCTGCATGGAAACTGGTTCGTAGATGATTCGAAACCCATCGCTTAGTTCTGGCAAAGTGCTTCGCCGTACACATCTCGTGATGCTAACCGTGTCCATAAACACGGCAGTCTGGATGAATATCACCATCTCGTATATTAGCATCGCAGAGTTTACCGCACTATACCTCATTCTCTCGTTGGACACACTATCCGCCGATGAGTCCAGAGGTCAGGTTCCAAGTAGGCTCCTCCATACCTGTCCACAGTAATTTCTTGTGGGGAGCCGTAAGTGGGAGAACAAGGGCCTTGTTTTGTTACGCCCTAATAAGGACCATCCAATAAGGAAATTTTTTTAATTTTCGGACACTGAAAGCATGAACCTCAACGGTAGATGTTCGAGCAACGTACAGGATCGACGACATCGATGTTTCCATTAATCTTATCCGGTCACAACATTATGCTTGAAATATTTCATCTCATATTTCACTCCCTAGCCGATTAAGGGCACGGCGTGGATTGAATGAAGGACACAAGTTCCGAGTAAGGAAAAATAAATGTCCGGAGCTAGATCCTATCCGTTGTCCTTCTCGGTCTAAAACAATACTCTAACCTTCCTTTTGAAACTCATTGCTGAATCGAGGCCGTTGGCTTGTTCAATCGTAGTGCAGAGTGTTGTTTCATCGTGTAGGCAACTATGCCCATTATTTCGTTTGTCCATAATCAAGTTTGTCCTTGTCCAAATGTTTTATTTTTTCGTTACTGGGAGAACCTTATTGGGGCGTAACCAGACGTGGCCAAGGGTGGCGATCGAGATCGGCAACCTACTTCGGCCGACCACTGCGATCGCCGCCTGTTCATAGGCCGGCAAGTGCGCAAACTCCTACGGTCAACGCAACGCAGCGCACAGAATAACGTCGCAGACGTGCGTGCGTGAACAAACACGGATGCAATCCGTGCGTCGCCCATCTGTGCATCGAATCCCAGAGGAACCCTCGACACAAGCTCATTCGCTGCTTGACCCCAAGCCAGAAGTCTACAACGCTGCAAAATCCTTAGGCACCGTGTTGATGTCCTGGAGGTGCGAGCATCTAGATACTGATGGAGGTTGTTTCGTTGCAACAGACGCTACAGACCAGACGAGTGTCGCATTTTCTCCTGGCCTCCATTCTGCGCTGGCGTCAGGTAGATTTCTCCGGCCGGCATAGATTTTCATCGCCTAGACATCTTCAGCATGCACCNTAGATACTGATGGAGGTTGTTTCGTTGCAACAGACGCTACAGACCAGACGAGTGTCGCATTTTCTCCTGGCCTCCATTCTGCGCTGGCGTCAGGTAGATTTCTCCGGCCGGCATAGATTTTCATCGCCTAGACATCTTCAGCATGCACCGCGATGTTTGCGATTTCTCCATCGAGCGACTTGGATTTGCCCTGTGATGTTGGGAAAACCGTGTATCATCGGAAAGCATGTTTTCAGAAAGGACCATCGACATGATGTTTTAAAGGACTTCCAGAAGAAACGGGAAAATACAGTTCTAGCAGTCTATGACAGAAGTTCTTACCAGCAAACGCGACCTTTCGTTTTTTTTTTAGTCCTACATTGAATTGTTCTCAAAACTTCCGCGTTCTTGGAAAGGGCGAGGTAAGTAGTTAGACTGACGGCAAGAGAGAAAATCGACTAAATTCATGAGCTGGCGAGATGCTAGGGCCATGCTCGTCTCTTCCGATGAACCTGTCAGCCCTGTTCCATGTAATTCAGAGGATAGG
>SZWC01000255.1:112099-148327 GCA_023375785.1 Penium margaritaceum | reverse complement strand
GTTAGACTGACGGCAAGAGAGAAAATCGACTAAATTCATGAGCTGGCGAGATGCTAGGGCCATGCTCGTCTCTTCCGATGAACCTGTCAGCCCTGTTCCATGTAATTCAGAGGATAGGTCCTTGTATGTGCAGAAACGTACGTTTGCGAGGTTCATGACGTAAGAAAAATCGCACTACTGTAGCGAGCCGCCACTTCATCTAGATGCTAACATCGTACAAAAATCTCAAGACATCAACACGGTGCCTTAGAACGTGTTTGGAGGCTCCTGAAAGGATCTCGGATCCAGGTCCTATGCTGACCGCTAATGGACAATCTTGATTGGCCTTGGCGTTGGCCGCATCGAGGGCGTGGCTGGTAAATGCTCCAAATTGTAGTTGGCCGTCAGATTTTTGTGATGGTGCTGGACTTTGGAATGGTTTGCTGCAACATCTATGTCCGCAAGTGTTCCCGCCAGTTTGGACATTTAAAATAAACTTTAGTTGTATGTGGTTCCTTTACTATTGTGCATGCTCAAAGGAATGGCTTTTGCCCTATTCGGACATCCTGAGATAACTCTGATGCTTCGATCAACATGTTGACACTAGTTTGAAGACCGCCATACTGCAACCAATGACGCATGCCCCCATGGGTGGCAATTCGCCCAGGCAATACCCAACAATTGTTAAGCGATCGTTGAAGAAAGCTTGGCTCTACTTAACAACAACATTCAAGAGAGCAGAGGCATATCAAGACCATCGTCCATCCGATACAAGCAACGTCGTTCCCGCCACTCAGCCCCTAACCTTAGCATACCCATGGCGCTAGCAAGCGCCAGTTCCATAGGAGGGGTTCAGCTTCCCTCTTGCTACATACTCTGCATGATGCCTCAAGTGTTGGCTATGATGGGGACTCATGCGACCAAATCTACCTTGAAAATTTGTCACAAAAACAACACAACCTAATCCAATACCTCAACAAAAGATTCAAGTTAATGATGCAAGAAGATGATGCACACCTTTTGATCTTGTTGGAAATCATTGTTGGAAACGATTTCCAAGGTTTATCAAATGAATCCTAATTCACCAGCAATGCGACAGCCTATGGAACTCGAAAAATGTAAAAGCTGAGGATTATTTACGCAACATACAGTAAAACGATGGTATGATAATATGAAAGGGAAAAAAACATCACACCATGCAATCAAACTAAATACTTCAAGAGGAAAAAGGTTCACAAAGTGTGAATAACTCAAAATCTGGGTGGATGGACTTCGATGGTTACAATGACATCAAAACAGTCAATATCGACGAGCAACAGAACACAAACACGCAAACCCTTGGTTTGATGTAGAGCTTTATGTTTTACATGTGTAGAGCCCGTGAAAAACATAGAAAACTCTAAATCAAACAAGGAGGTTGTGTTTCAAAATAAAATCAAAGAAACAGGTCATCGCTTGATCATGATTCTCACGTGGAAGCAAGAAACACGAGGGGGAGGACATGCTCCACCTCCCTTCGCTTCATCAACAGCACATGCCGCTAATCAAGCATGGTGAAATGATTGGGCATGGCACCTCTATTTTTTAAGTTGTTTCAGGGCGTCAATGTAATTTGTTAAGGGCAGGGCATCACCAACCCCTCACAGATTGGGTAAAAGAGTTATTATGCCCGAAGAACATATAAAACAAACTATTTTTGGTTGGTAGGTATGTAGACACAAAATAAATGATACAAACATTTGGACACTAATTTGTTAAGGAGAAGGGGTTGTTAAAATGGATCATTGAAAAAGGTTGCTCTTAACATGTGTAAGTAAAAGAAAAAAGGGGTCAATTGAAAATAATTTCTATTTGTAAATCCATGTTTATGCATATAAATTATGAATTGTATGCATGCAATTGTGTTTATACATTGAATCATGTATGGATGTACTTTATGAAAATAGTCTAGTCAAAATAGCACTTCTCTTTGCAAAAATGAGCGAATAAAACACGTTTGCATGAATTCTTACTATTACATCTAGATTTATACATTGAATTTGTTGGAACTTTTTCTGGAGAACTCACATGAAAAATTGACTTAACATGGGGGAAATAGAAAGAGGAGTTACACAATAAACTCATGAATGCATAAAGTTTAACATAGAAATGGTGAGTACATTACAGAATAATCTTTTAAATCCCTACGTTCATGTGGCTTACTACCTCACCATCTACCCCTTACTAAAACCATGGATCATAAATTTTACTTTTTTCCCCAGTCATGACCTACAAAGGCCATAGGCTTCCTCAAAACCAAAACAACAAAAGGATTTAACCCGTCCCAAATATTTGTAAGTAACAAGGGCATGCGTAGACATGAAGATTTCTATCATGGGGTGAGGGCAAAGGAGAAGCAAAACCTTTTGCATGCCTCTCATTTCAAGTAACTTTAGTTCCATAAGAAATTCCATCTCGACTTGGTGGCTTTGAATAAACCCCCGTGTCCATGAACAGTTCCCATGAACTTTCTACATAATGTGTCACTCATTAAAACTGGAAAATTGTGTGATGCAGCTTTTGGAAATCCCAGTCCATTAAATCCCCCCCTCCTTGTCCTTGTAAATAACTACTAGGATAGCACTTGCACTTGTGTGACATGGCACGAGGATTGCCACACACAGGTCACACGACAACACTTACAATTTAAGAGGATGAGACACTAAAGCAAAAAGAAAATCAATAGAAATTTCATGGATATGAAAAATCTGGATGGCCAAGCATTGAATAATATGAAAGCCAAAAAAAATCATAGACAAGGTCTTCGGCACAAGCATGGTGATGCGAGTGTGAAGAGTATTGTTGCTCTTGATCATGCCCAAAAAACCCAGCCAAATAGGCACAACGGTTTAAAGACAACGAAAAAATGTTGAATGCATTTACAAAACACAACTCTACAAGTGATAATTTGAAGAACAACCAAAATCTTGGTATGGTTGGCAATGTTTGTGTAATTTGATCCAAAACAATGTTGAAAACACAATAAAAATCTTAGAGTGAAACACCACTAGATGTATGAAGTTTGTGAAATCCGTAGCTTACTTGTGTGTTGATGTACTCATACATTTCTACAATCACATTTAGTCATTCTTTTCTTAAACAATGGATTTGAAAAGGCGTAAAACATACATGCCTTTTGTGACACCTCATTTTTAAATTGGCAAAGCTAAAAAACTACCTTGAAGAAACTTGGTTCACATAGCTAATTGAATGATTGATTTATTGCCTTTAATTTTCATTATGGCCTTATTTTTTCACACACTTCTACAAACAACCATATGCCTTTTGTCAAATGAAGGCATAAATTGAATTTTAAATATTCTTGCTTTACGATGGGTGCATCAATTCCACTTACACAACGACAAAAATAAAAATCAATGACAATAATCTTCAGAAAGAGGGAAAGAACTAAGTACTTCCATGAAGATATGAATTCATAATTATAAAATTCATGCATACAAAAACGACATGGATTGTGGTTAAGTGGAAAGGAAACAGTCATGAATTCATTCAATAGAGAATGAAACAATATGACTCGTACTAAAATTCTAACTTGTAGCTTGTCTATTTGCCCCGTATGCTCTTGGCCATCACGCAAGACAGTGTAGCACTCTTTAGGTCATCGTTAGTCGTCCACAGCATCTCAACCTTTTTCTCTTAGTTTATGTTCATGAAGCTTAGTATTGTGTCTTATCATTCGACGATTCATATTGGATTCAGATCCATGTAGAAGTTTCCTGGATGATGCAATCTTTAGATATAACAACACCAATTCCATGAAATCATTAGGTCATGGATAAGATTCTTGAAGGAATGCTTAAAGTCTCTCATCTTCTTATCTCTCCGTAGCAACACCCGCACTTACAAAAACATGAATTACACTAGCAGATCCCGCTACCCTTCCCAGAGTACCTCAAGCAAACCATACAAAAACAGTAACATGATGCCCTAGATGTGCACCAACAAACACCCTAGCTCCACGAGGCCTTGTTCTTGGACACCTTCCATAAGAGGAGCACCCAAAACCCATCTTACAACAAGACCAACTTTTGCCATAAGAATGTTATCAGTGACTTCTACCATAGCCATACCAACATGGCTACATCAAAACCAATATTCTTAGCTGCAACAGCATCAATCCGCAACTTCTCACAAGCACCATTCACGATCCAACAACAACACCATTAACTCAGGTGAAATTTGCACAACTAAATCCCTTGATAGCTACTTCGCTACATGTGCCTTCCTCCAATCTCCCAAATCCACTCTTAGGAGTCACAAAATCACTCACTTGTCTTAGGATGAAAGTGAGAATTCTAACCGCTTGTCTCATCTCCTGCTCACATCAAAAACAATGTCTAGAGTTGTCCTCTGATTCTGATTTAAGGAGGTCATGAAGGCATCAAAACTCCTATAAACAGGCATAGCTTTGACATAGTGGGGTGAAATGCAGTCCAAGGTCTTCCGTGGCATGATACACTTGATGAACAAGTGTAGAAAAAACAACTATCACTATAACATATCAACCAATCTTTGTTCATTGGTACAAACAAGTTTCTAAGTGGATAATGCCACATGGTATCCATCGTGAAGAGGAAATATGTGTAATGATTTTTCCCACGTAGATTTGTGAAATTTTAGAAAGAGAACACCAAAGACATAAGCATAGATTGTCTATTTGTAACATTAAATAAGTTAGCATGGGAATGCAGAACATGCAAATCACTAAGGCATGGGCATAACCTACTTCATTTGTAAACCAGTTACGGTATTCATGGATGCGGATTTGGTCACTATATGCAATCATTTCCATCCTTGTGTATCATGTTTTCTATTCAATTTGAAGAAAAACACGAAATCCCCCAATCTGAAACTTCTAAAAACTTTCATGAACAATTTGTACCCACCGAGTGCTTGGTGCTTTTAATTTCAACATTACACCACGATGTGTTTTCCAACAAACACGAGATCCTCTATTGAGATTCTCCACACGTTAAAAGAAAAGTAGCAATTACTGATGTATCAATAAGATCACTAAGAAAAGGTGAGTATGGGAGGTTTTACATGTGGTTTGCATGAAGAAGATTGTTTTTACATTGGAAGTGAATGAATAACGTTAATGGGGTTCTAATACTCCCTAGGCTCTAAATGAGAACCTACTTGTTGTAGCAGGGAACAAAAGCTAAGATTACAAATACATAACTTTGAATCACACGTGTAAGTTGGAGTAGACTTCTCACACAATTTGCGCATAAGTTATGGAACTTTTGATACAAGAGGGCTCATCACTTACATCGATATTCCCAATTATATGATGACCCATGAGCAACAACAGAGGGGATTATTTAACTTGTTGCCCGCACATGTTGTAAACTAGGGATAATGCATTAAACTTTTAGGCGGAAGACGCATATACCTTGTTTTTGGAACTATATATCTCATCTGCATGTTGTAAAGTAAAAAATACCCTAGTTACACAGCGGTCGCACCTACTAACACGCCAATAATAGAATAATGAGAGGAAAATGTATGGTTATACCACATGCCATGTGTCAAGGATGTGTGTCATGTAACAAGAGGGGTTTGAGTGGTTTGTCTAAATTTTGAAAGGAATTTGAGACCCCGCATGCATGGAAAGGGAACCTGCTGGGCCCCATTACTCTGGGGTTTTATAAGAAACCGCAAGAAACTAAAACCGGAAAACCTTGAATTTGGGGTATGCTTTGATTGGGGTCTGATGGTTCAAAGGGGTGGTTTGTATTAATTAAAGAATGAAAAGAAGAAAGGGCATTCTTGCTCAATGTAGAAAGAGCCATGACCCCTTTGCTATTATTACACGCAAAACCCCTAGTTTGATGTAGGATTTTACGTTTGGTCGGGCTCCGTCCACACCAAACATGAAAACCTCTAAATAAAACCAGAGGGTTTGCGTTTTGGGAAAACACACAGATGGGTCATCCCTCTCAAGTGGTTCCGACATGGGAACAATGTCCCCATGCACTTTGTTTTGCTCATTTGGCAACGCATACCACAAGAAAGTCTGAAATTCGAGTGGGCTTTTCATTGTTTTGTCCAGTGTTGTGTGGATGAGAGTCACCCATTTCATTTTAAAGGTGTTCAAGCTATTTGGAAATAAAAATCTGTCAAATATTGGAGCAAATAATAGAATGACACTTCATGCTCTCGTTATTGTTAGGTAATACATGGATCACAGCTTCAGTGTATTCTGAATGCAATATTTTCTAAAAGCTATCCACTTTTCTTTAAGAAAATCAAATCTTTTTTACATCTTTTCATCAAAAATAGAAAAGGCACATATGATACAATGAGTCCTCCCTGTCCTTTGAGGAAAATTAAGAGGTCTGAAATTCCAAAGGACACAAATCTCTAAGGGGACGGATGGGAAATTTTCATTTGAGACCCAACTTAAATCTTGTCGGTGATGCTTCCTTGGTGGACAATGCGACGTTGCACATTGAACTCAAATGCTTGTGATGGAAATGTGTTACGTAAGAATCATCATTTTATGTACTCCTACAACTCACTCTCACCATGTGGTGACAGATGACGTCCCTCAGTTGAGAAAAAGACTACCAACTGGTGCAGGATGGTGCCAATTGCCAAGCTCCCCATCTCGTGATTGCCCTCACGCTACGACAAAACAATTCCATTTCCATACTATCAATTTGTTTCCATACATCTTCACCATCTTTGCATCCTCTTGTCTCGCCGCCGAAGGGTACATCTAACACATAAGGGACCTTGCCATAGCGGAATCTTTTACCCAAACTTATCACACCCTCCTCACCTAGCAGTTACATAACTTCCATGTTCTCTTGTCTTTGAATTCCTCCCTTATCATGTGATGAAGTTAGGTAGCATGCTTTTAGGCCATTGGTGCGTGGTTTACGTGCTCTCAAGGCCACAAAGGGGATAGTATCTAGATACCCTGAAGGAATTCCAAGTCCCTATTACGCATTGGGGAAACATTGTGTCACCAAAAGACATAGACTACCCGTTATTAATATCCTTCTGACCCAAAGCCAGAATTCAGCCCCTTACAAGCAAAATCCATAGCATTGAATTTCTTGCAACCTCCAATAACTCCTAAGGCATTAAATACTCCCCTCTCTTTTGCCACGTCCAAGCTATCACTATCTGACTCCCATTGCAAATGTAACCCAATGCTCTCTCCTGTTGTTGAGCCATTGAAGGCTGATTTTGTGATAAAATGTGTGAGACATATTTCCCCAAGATATGAGAGGCCTCGTCACACCAAATAAAAAAGGCATAAACATGTCTGATTGCAAAGAAGAAAAAGGATGTTCAACTCATCATTTGAAATGAGAGACAATTCACAAAAGGCACAAGGCTTATGAATAAAGACTCAAAGCACACACACAAATAGGCAGTAAAACATACTTATGGGATCAAAGAATCCGCCTTCACCATGGCAAAAGGGTACTGGTAGCTTGCACCAAGTTGTTGGATGGAAATTCTCATCTCGAAATCACGCATCTCAGGACACTTGGATAATGCCAAGGAAGGACCACCAATGAACATCATTCGATCTCTAAGTGTGAATTACGAGATCGACTCCATGGACAGAGCACAAAGGCAAAAGTCTACTAGAGGTACACCATACATGTGGAGCTAAGTGGCCATTTCCCCTTTGTCCTCGATGTGGTGGAGCTCCTCAACTAACAGTAATCTCTCCTCCAACCACTTAACGGCCCACGTATGTGAGAAATTGCCCATCCCCAATGGGCACTTTGAAAGAACCCACACTTACAATTCAGCATGATGTACGCAGCCATGGGAAAGGAGGCTCACTTGAACACCACCAAAGCAAACATGAATTTTATCGTATGCGTCCTACCTCTGTTACGAATCCATTACAAGTGTGAAATTGTACCCACTCTAGACTGATCAGCTCACAATGACTCGTCCTCCTAAAAACATCTAATGGGGTATGGCCTCCCTCACTTCTTGCATACCTTTCCCAAGCATCGGAAGTCTAAAAGCACCAACCCAAGAGGACCAACATGATGTACCCTCATGAACCTCAACAGAAAATGAAGTGCGGTGATGCCAAGTAGCCGTTAAATTGGATCTGCATATAATCATTACATGATTAGGATCCAATAATCCAATCCTTTCTCTTTGACTATCTCGAATTCATTGTTCCACTCCTCTAATTTGAGGACATTGCCAATCTCCCGATGGAGGAACTCATGAGAGAGTTGAGCCGTAGAGATCTCCCTATGACATCTCATCAATAAGCCTCCCCTTTTGGTACAAACATCCCTTATTCGATTTGTTTCAACATAATCCTCACCTTCTCCTTGTTTTGCTTCCGCAAGAGCTTACTTGCCGGTTGAAACAAGGCCTGGTCGACCAACATTAGCCATAAACAATCCTCCTCTTATAAGGGGGATATGCATACTCTGTTTGAGCCACATTGCGAATGATTTTATGAAGAACATTTATTGTTTCTTTGACAAGGATGAATTTCGATTATATATCAAGGTGAGAAGATGGGCAAGATTTTCATTTTGTAACACGTTTCATAGGCTTGACTAAAACTAATGATCCAACAATATACATAACAACAATGTCCAAATTTTGTGCCAAAGAAAACAACCGCGAAGCATTAGGGTTTTTGGCTTTGAAAACATGGTTATTACCAAGCATTTAATCACTATTAAAATTCTTCATTTGAAGATGTTAATGTTGAAAATATTCATGTTTCTTGGTTTCCAAAACACAAATTTATCTGTGGTGGCTGCCAACTTTTTTCACTTCCCTTGGTATGGTAACGGTGTTGTGTGCTCGTATTCTCTAAAGTTGTGTCATTCTGATGATGCCCCAATGGTAGCTAGTGTGATGCAATAGTCACATGAATGCAATCATGGAGGTACATGGTTCTAATGGATAATGAGGGGGTTATACAATACTTTATACCCATTGATGGTACACATTGTGAACCAAGGAGCGCCCGGTGTGAGGGTCACTTGCCAAGCCCTTGGATAAACCTCCCACCCTTGACCCCCTGGTGTGTAGGTTGACCCTTTTTACGCCACACGACCCTCTCCTAGCAGCAAGAACACTCCAAGTGGCTAGGGTTCTTGCCGTGCGACTCTCTCAGTGGAATTTGTACCAAGGTCCACTGTGGAAGATTTTTAGGATCAAATGGACGTGCGCAAGGATTTAATAAAACTACAAGGAGATCCAAGGAATAAAATTCTTAGACTTGAGAGGTAGTATATGGAAGTGTAAAAAGTCTTGGACAAGATTGGCATGCCTATACCAATCCCTATTTTTCCTTATGTGCTCGATATGAAGCTCTCAAACAAAGTGTAATGGTGCAAAAGACACATTCATCATGTATTATGCATTAAAATCTTTCCAATGCACTCTATGTCATTCCATGCCATCCCACCCCCATCCATGCTCTTTCTTGAGAAAGTTTGTCTAGGGTATTTCCATTGTCACATGCACCAAGATACGCCCACTGTACTAGTTTGCAATGCCTAGATAAACCTAGACTTAACATACACACGTTGGATTTATTCACTCCTTCACTCCTTCCATCTTCTCTGGATCCATGCGCATCCCCCTTCCACTGACATTGTGCCTAAGGAAATTCACCTCTTGCTTGGAAAGTTCACACTTATAAAGTTTGATGAACAGTAAATATTTTGTGAGTACTTTCATCACCAACCCCAAGTGCTCGAGATGCTCCTCCATCATTCGTGACAAGAAAAGGATGTTGTCAAAGCAAGGATGGAACACCCCTTCCATTAGCTTCATGAATGTGGTGAGGGCATTCATTATCCCAAACGGCATGACCAGATGTTAGAAGTGTCTGCAGTGCATCCAAGATGCAGTCGTTTTGATATCCTCTTCGCAATGCAAGTTTGGGTGTATCCTCACCTTAAGTCTAGCTTGTTTAAGACACGCGCGAGTCGAAACTCACCAAGCACCTTCTTGGCATGTATCAAGCAGAGGCAGTTCTTCACTTTGGTGTTGCTGAGGACCAAGTAGTCCACATACATCAGTAGCTCTCTCAAACTATTATTAACAAACATTCCATACATTGTGTATGGATATCCTGAAGTCTAGATGAAGCCCTTCTCCACCAACTCCCTTGACAAGTTCTTAAGATCTACAAGATCCATGTTTTGAATGTACTTGTAAGGCCGCATTGTTGGTGACAAACCAGACACCACCTCAATCCAATAGTGAATGTTGTTTCGAGATGGAGACCCCTTTCACGATTCCTCTGGAAAACATCCTCCAACTCTTTGAGCACCTCCTTACACCTAGAGGAAACTCTTGAGCTCCCACACCTTTTCCCGGCTTCCCCTTTGCTTATTCAACCATAGAAATTTTATGTTGTTCTACTTCTTGAGGACTCGCCAAAGCTTAAGAAAAGTGAACACCCTTGTATTTTCACAAATGCAATTGCAGCAAGTGGATGACATACAGCTAAAACTCTTGTTTTTCTACCATACCCGACTCCTCACCCCGCCACAACAGCATAATGTGAATCTTCTCACATTCCTTCTATTCTCCAAGTTGTACCTCCAAACCATCTCTAGATTATAGGGGCACAACCAATACCGGTTGCTCAAGCATTCGTATTCATCCATAAGACAAGTATGGAACCCCATGTCACATACCAACACACCCATCATATCTTGTTGATTGACAAGATGCCTTCTACACTCCACCGCCCCTCACACCTTCCGCGGCTTGGCCCATTACTCCAGCTTCCGTACAAGCTCCAACCTTGCTAACAACATATCATTGAAGAACTTATGTTTTGCACCTCGGTTTAGTACACCAGATAGTTTCCTCCATCTCTAGAAACTCCCATAAAAAACCTCAAGATCCAGCTACAGTATAATTTTTAATAATTGCTTGGCTCGACCTCCATTTCGCAATAACACTTCAGGAAGCACCTTCATCGACAAAATCTTTTCAAAATCTTTCAAAATCTTTTCCTATCCCGTGTAGTCAATGCACTTACAGTATTAGTTCATCCCCTCCTCATAGCTACTACTTGTTTCTCTTCTGTGCCTCGCACTCAAGGTAATCTTGCTTCCGATGACCCTCCCAAGCACAAGCCCAGAAATTGCCTCACAACCGTTTCTCCCATCTCGCACCCCACCGTTAAGATTTGAATGCAAACACCTCCATGGGCAAAACATGAACCGACTGCTGCACCCATGGTTTTAGTGCGTAGTTGTTTTGGTGTCCATGGTAGGTTACCACGTCAATGTGATCTGCCACAAAATCTAGCTCTATAAACGTCCACAATCCGAGCACCGCAAGTTCACATTTGGCGTGGGGCTTTTGGCCAACATAGTAATCGTTTTACGCCATTGTTTTTGTGAGGTCATTGATATGTGCAACCAATGTTATGAAGCATATCGTGTTCTCTCGTACCAGTCTATCATGCTTAACATGTTTTATCTTGTCACGTTCAACGCGTCTACCATTTAGGAGGTCAAAACATGCCTTGAGAATTATCTCAAGCTGCTCCCATTTCTCTGGCTCTTCCTTTACCGCTTGAGGACCAACTTTCACTTTATGTACCAATTGTAGACTCTGGATTGGTTGAAGCGATTTTGAGGCCCCTAGCTCATCCGGTAGTACATCATCGTTCTATCGGCATAATACTTACCACCACTATAGCACCATCCCTTGGAGCAGCACATGTGCATGCTGTTATTTAGTAGCATATTCTCCCATGGGAACTCCCAACGCCATGAAATGCTGGTCCACCATGAAGACCCACTCTTACGTAATGTCCTTGCCAATGTAAAATACCAGCTTCTTTAGCTTGGACCACCAAAAGCAAAGTGTGGATGCCAATACGAAAACCGCAACTATAATACTCCCTTCGTCAACGTACCTTATCTCAACCTCCACACGTAGCTTCTTGCCAAAACTCAACAATATCATGGTACATCTCATTCATAGGAAAGGGGATTCTTTTGGTTGAATACCACTACCACCATGCTTCTGGTTATGATGAATCTTTTTGGCCAACGCGGTTGTGCCTCTCTTGGATCTGTACAACGCCAAGTGGATATTAGAGCGCTTGAGCACCAAACATGAACTAATGGAAGCCCAACAAGGTCACACACCAAGATCTTAGGATAAACCCTATACCCTCAATCCCATGGTACTTGGCGCGACCCTTGAGATATACTTGTTTTAATTTTAGACCCTTGAGATGCAACACAACCTTCTCATAGGAGCAAGGCCATTAATAGTGATTAAACTTTCTATCGTGCAACTCTCCCAACGGCGTTTCCAGTAAGGTGCATTGCGTAAGACTCATACAATCAAATGATGTGTGCAAGGCAATACTCTAAGTATAGAGAGACCAGGGAAAGGAATTAATCATCATACTGAATAGACCAATGCAAGGTATTCGGGTTTTTGGAGCCTATAGTGATGAAGTCACCACGTGCTCTGATGTACCAAGGGGTTCTTGTAACTGTCCAGGATCTCTGCGTCCAACAAGCAAACCATATACTCCAATGTGCGGAAGTGGAAAACAAGAATCAAAATTGTAATTGAAAAGACTATCAAGTACAAGTATGCTATAGGGAAATAAAAACGAAACACAGCTGAGCTCAATGCTCTGACTCAACTTGCCCCATCTAAGGACACCACACCTTGCAAGGCCGTCAAGGTTGTCGTTGCAAGGGTCTAAGCACGGTCACCATACTTCAAGGTGAAATGGCCTCCAGGTTTTCAAGACAACCTCCTCTCCACGCTGGCAGCCACTGGTAGACTTACTGGGTTGTCAGAGGACTACTGACCCTCATAGCCAAGCGAGAAGAGTAATGCCTGGCTTACTTTGTCAAAAGAGGGAAACTCCAACAGAGTCCTTCTAGACTCAATCAGCACTACACAGGCAGAGCTGCCGCCAGACCCTAACTCTACGCTCAATGCCTAGACACATCTCTAGCTCAGAGATGAGCAACGTCGAAAGAGGCAGCCGTAGCAAGTCTGCTCTCCAGTCTTGAGCATAGTCTGGCCACCTCTTCTACGTATGCAGGCCTTCAAGTAGTCACGCACGTCCACCAACCTTGGCCAGCAGAAGACCGCCAGACTGACATGGGTCTTCAGGTGAGAGAGCGACTACAAAGTCTTTGTGCGAGGCGTTCCCTGGTAAAGGAGGAGTGTTGGTGCAACTGGTAGAGTTGATGGAGATGCTATTGAAGTTGTGTTGGAGTAGTTGGAGTTACTCGACTGACTGAGTCTAGTCTACTTTTATACTGGGATCCTGGAAAGTTGACCAATTACTCTCTGCCCAGAGGAAACTTCTAGTTGTAAGGTCGTAGCTTCCTCCTCAAGGAATCTTCTAGGTCCAAGGCACGTAGCTTCCTCCTCAACGAAGCTTCTTGAAGGCTGGCAACTTGGCAGTGGTCCCAACTGCTGAGTCGCGCATGTTGCCGGTGACGTAGGGCGGTCCCCACACTAAGCTCCACATGCAATTACTGAGTCGTGTATGTAGTAGCTGATGCAGCTACTAAGTCATGCATGTGGTAGTTGATGCAATACTAGGTCGTGCATGCAACACCTGATGCAGAGTGGTCCCTGCTCCAGAGCTCTGCTTGCATGTGGTGATGCAAACAGTCCCAGCGGTACAGTCAAGTGTAGCCCCACCCTGCCTGGTCTGGTTCAATTACCCAGCAGTGCTTGCTTGCACTATGCACAGCTCTGCTTTGCACGAGGCACTGGAAGATCCAGGCTCCTTTCTCCCCCTTAGACCTGGATGCGAGAGTTAAATCTGGCATGTACAGTAGAAAAATACTGGTCAAGCCGCCCCCGGGTATTTACAGAAAATTCGGTAACTCCGCGTATAAACGTCTGATTCAAGATCTGGCTATGCCATGTTGAAGCTATTGCTCACTGTAGTTATCATCATATTAACACTCCCCCTTGATAGGTGCACTGATGAATGCGGAGAATGTCGTATTTTTTGTAGTGGAGAAAAGAGTGATCAGTGGAGGTTTCGCCTCCTGAAAAAAGGTATGCTGTCAGAATAGACTTCCAGGTTGCTCTTAGGTGTAACTTGGCTGCTGGGAATTCTTAGAACAAAACGGTGCTCGAATTGGTCGAGTATCGCCTTGGAAAAGCTCATTCTGAACTTTCTTGGGTTTTGTTGGGGCCGTTGTTTGGTGGAAGCTGGTCGGATGGAGCAGAGAAATTGTATTGGGTGAGGTTGGGTTCACTTGCCCACTCACCACCGAGGTTGCTTCATGTAGAAGCAACCTCCCACAGCCCAAGCCACTCTGTCTCTCATGCACGGGCTTGGCTGTGCAGTAGAAGGCTCCAGAAACTTCCACTAACGAGGCGCTTGCGAGGCAGGACCGCCGTTGGGACCGCCTACGAGGACTGCCATCTTGCTGCAGCCACCTCTCGTCGATGAGTATAAAAGCTCGCTGCCAGTCAGTCTTTTCTGATGCTGCAGCCTCCTCCTTAACCTATTGCTCTTGCCACCTGCTTTGACGACCGTCCTCAGCTACTTGTGCCACTTACTTAAGCAACAGTCAGCTACTTAGGTTTGACTCCGCCATAACTGAGGCAACCATCGTACCCCCACATCCGTTCTTGGTCAATTTTCTTACTCTTCCGGACGCTTCTTGGCGGCTTCAAAGTCAGCTGTGTCATCAATGCCATCGCAGCTACTCTGGTGGTCGTCGCTGGCGTTTTTGGTCGTTGCTTCTTGATTTTGTCGATGAAAAAACTCGTTGCCCCACCTTTTGTGGCGAGTATTTGGGCTCCCCTTTGAGGGTACCCTGCCTTCTGTCAAGCAGAAACGCTACCCCTTCTCCCACCTTTTTTTCCTACACGCAGCCCGCCAGGTGTGTCGATCGGAGCTCGCCATGGCTCCACGGGCCACTTTGCCTTGGCCTTGGCTTTTTGTGCGTGGCCCTCCACCACCGTCTGTCACTTGATGGGAGAACTTTGGTCCAGCTCCTTTCTTTTCCCTTCTCTTGGCTGGTCCTCTCGAGCAGAAGCCTCGCGCGAGGCCTCACTCACTGGTCGCCGGCCAGCCTCCTTGCCGTCGCGGCAGGTGGCTTCGCACTAGCCTGCTGTCGCGGCAGAGCGTTGCTGCAACCCTGCCTACCGTCGCGGCAATCACTTGGCCCAGCTCGCGGCGATGGCGAGGTGAGCGACGTCCAATGTGGACGTCGCTCCTCCCCCTCGCTCGGCACTCCTCCTCCCCCTTCAGCCCCTGTTTCGCTCGCAAAAGTGAGCTTTCCTTTTTTTCTCTTGGCTCGCTGTTCCGGTCGCTCAACTTGCACGCCAAAGTATGTCTTGCAAGAGCCGCATTCCGCACCAGCAGTTGAACAGCCGCGTCCTCCGGCTGCAAACTTATATTATTAAGTTCGCACTTTAAGTGCCGCTGACCCAGCTCATCGATGTCAGCAAAGTCAAAGATTGTTGATTTGCTAGAAAAACGTGGTCAACCCCTCCCTGTAAAGGGTACAACGAGTGCTGCTGCGAGCAAACTGTTGCTGCTGTTGCTGCTGCGACATCTGCTCATGAAGGAGGATTCATAGCGACAAGAAGTAAACTCGCCCTCCAGGGGAGGAAACCCAAACTAAGTTTTGACTACTGTCAAAATAAAATCTGAGTTCCGAGAGTGTATTTTTTAATCCACCAGGCACCCTGTAGTAGACACGGAACGTATCCCATTTTTTTTGTTTTACTGACTTGCTGCTGCTACTACTGCTATAGATACTCGTGGTTGTTGCTTCGACCATCAAGAAGGCACAGTTAACTTTGTTGGTATTATAGGTACGATCCCCATGACGGACATGCTTAGCCACGTCACTCGTGATCACGAAGAGCTGCTCCAAGGTCGTCCCTGGACCTCAGACTCCTCACCTTCACTCCGACAACTGCTCCGACTGCTGCACTGCTCCTTTAGATCCTGCTGTGGGATCAGTTGCTGCTGAGCACGCTATTCCAGGAGTAAGACTTACGACCGTGAGGAGCAAGCTTGCTCCTCCACAAGTTTTTGCCTTCAAGTGGAAATCCGAGGATGTGTTCCTTGTCTACTCCTAAGGATCGACGTCTCTGTCGTGAATTGTGACTGGTTGTAGAATCTGGTATTGAGCAATTGTGAGTAGATTGCGCATGTCGCAAGTCTCCATGCATACCGCCTTTGTCAAGACGGGCTAACTGCTTTCACCTGCCACTCTGGCAGGATTTTTCCATGGAGCGTAACTGATCCATTCATGCATGCCACCAGAAACGTGGTGGGCTTATTGCGTGCACCTACCGCCCCGGCAGGATTTCAACGTGGAGCTTAACTGCTCCATTTGTGCACACCATCTGACAACTGATGGGCTTACTACCTCCACCTACCACTCTGGCAGGATTTTTCCATGGAGCACAACTGCTCCATTTTTGCACGCCAATTGTCACTAGGTGGGCTTACTACATCCACCTGCTGCCTCGTCAGGATTTTATGATGGAGCTCAATCACTCCATTTGTGCATGCCACCTGACAATATGTGGGCTTACTGCCTCCACCTATCACTCTGGCACGATTTTGTCTCCTAGCTCGCTGCATTGCATGTTGCTTCAAGGGCTTAACAAACGCCTTCACTTCGCCTTCCCCTCACCTTGGGATCTCCTTTGTTGTTCATTTAGCAAAGTGTGCTCTAGCTGGCAGAATGTGTGTTGGCAATGTCACGGCTGCTCCTGTTAAAACTGATGTCAACGTTACAACCAACTGTTGTGTCAAGCTCCTGACCCCTTTCTTTTGTTTTGGAGCCCCCCTTTCTTTTTCTTCTTCTTCCTCCAGTGCTACCCGCTCTGCGTTATGGAACAGGTCTTCCGGTTGTGAGAAGCACATGTGAGATTGCTGACGAGCGTCTTTGCCTTGGTACACTTATCACTGCTGCGTCCATGGTGGTGTACTGATGCTTTGTCGATACAACTACAGCTCTTACAATTCGTACGTTGGCTTCTTCTTGGACGCCTACTACATTGGCAGTGCATGCTGCTGTCCCGTAAGGTCCGTACAAGCTGATGTAAAGTCACCTTGTCACACGCTTTGAGGCTCATGTGAACCTCTATTGGCTGCTAAAGAATTGTCCACCTTAGCTACTGTCCTGTACCATCAGCATTCAGTTGCTTGGTTGTCTTCTATTGGATGGAGCATGAAAACTCCAACTGGGATGCGAAGCCACTGTCCACTTTGTTGGTTTGTTTGTGGACGTCAAGCTGTCCAACCCCATGACCACTAGTGCCGACACTTTTCTCTCAAGTAGGCAATGTCATTGCGATTTTTGCTTGCCGTAGCCCGGTTGCTGATGGCAGCCTGGTTCCTTGATCACCACTCCACCCTCCATGAGCTCCTGCAAGACGTCTGCTTGCCTTGGCTCTCTGGCAACCTCGGTTGTTGTTGATGGCTTCCCTACTTGCAACTCGCAAAGCAGTGCATGGAGTGATGCCGACCCTCAAGACATCATCACGTGGGTATTTGCCAAGCACCGTTGCTTGTCGTCAACTGCTGCATGTGCCACTTGAAAGCCTGGTGGCACTATTGCATGCTTTGACTGCTGTAATGGTGCCATTATGGATGCTCCAAGGAACACCACAAGGGTCTACACGCTTCCTCCTTTAGCACATGAAACTGACTTTGTCTGTTGACGATAGACAGGCCTTGGCATGTCTTGAGGAGAACTAAGTTATGACAGTCGTGTAGATGGCTTATGTGATGCTAATGAAGTCTTGTTCACCTGTAAGGCCTTGTTTTATTGCTATATCTACATCACAAAACCTTCAGATTGAGCTGCCTGGATAGCTAGCAGATCACAGGTATGCCGATCCCGTTGGGAAAGGAGCTGCTACTTGCCAATGCACTAGCGTTGCTCTGTGATTTCATGCTTGAAAGCTTGCTCCCCAGCTTTCTCATGCTGACCTGTATCAAGCAATGGTGGCGTGAGTGCCACGGTTGGCATCTCTGTTACAACGTGTTGTGGCTGAACCATGTAAAGCTGTATCATGCCGGACGCTGCAGATCATATCACTGGGATCTGCACTTCCATGAGAGCTTGTGGCATATATTGTGCCGCATCTGCCTACGAGACTTCTGTAGTTGATGATAATGGTAGTTGTGCCAATTGAGGATAATGCTGCAAATGCACCTGCTGTTGAATCTGGGACAACCACTGCTGAAGCTTTGGACGGTAAGCTTCAAAACTCGTGTCAATCAACTGTTGCCGCAAGACTCCATTTCCACGCACATCGTGTTGACGTGTACATGTCTAAACCACATCCTCTCTTGAGCACTTTGCCTCTTCAGCTACTGCTTGCTCTCTCCTTAGAACACATTCTTGGTCCATGCACAAGCTTGGCGCTTAGAGGTCATTCAGTTGTTGAGAGACCATTTGTGGGCTCTCCATATTGAGGTAGCTTTAAGCGTCCTCAATAACTCCATGTGTACAATGTTGCCACGCCACGCCCTCAATCTGCCACTAGTGAGTGATGAGAGTCGTTGTCATCCTTTGAAGCTTGAGCTGTAACTGCTGCTTCTTGCTGGTAGCGTGCGTTTGCTGCTCTAATCGCATGTTGAGCATGTCCAGACGTCCTTCTGCTCTGATGCCATGTTGGGGTTTTTGAAGCCTGCAATGACGAATTCAAAACGTGCTCTGATGCCACGAGGGGATCTTGCTATTGTCAAGGATCTCTGTGCTCAGCAAGCAAACCCTGTATTCCAATGTGCAAGAGTGGAAGACTAGAATCAAACTTGTAATTAGAAAGACTATCAAGAATAAGTATGGTACAGGGAAATTGTAACGTAACACAACTAGGCTCAATGCTCTGTTACAACTTGCCCCATCTAAGGGCGCAATACCTTGCTAGGTCGTCAAGGCTGTCCTTGCAAGGGTCTAAGCACGTTCATTGTACTTTTGAGGTGAAATAGCCTCCAGGTTGTCAAGGCAGCCACAACCAGATTTACTGGTCGTCAGAGGACTATGACCCTCCTAGCCAAGCTGGCAGAGTGCTGCCAGGCTCATTGGGTCGACAAAGGGGAACTCCAATAGAGTCCTTCTAGACTCGATCACCACGGCACAGGAAGAGCTGACGCTAGACCTTAACTGTGGGCTCAACGCCTAGACATAACTCCAGGCTCAGTGATGAGCAACATCTAGAGAGGCACCCATAGCAAGGCTGCTCTCCAATCTTGGGCGTAGTTTGGCCACCTCTTCTAGGTAGTCAGGCCTTCAATTAGTGAAGGGCATCCATCAACCCTGGCTGGCAAAAGGTTGCCAGGCTAACATGGGTCTTTAAGTGAGAGAGCGACTACAAAGTCTTTGTCTGGGGCGTTGTCTAGCAATGGAGGACTGCCGGTGCAACTGGTAGAGTTGATGGAGCTGCTACTGAAGTTGTGATGGAATTGTTGGAGTTACTAGAGTGACCGAGTCCAGTCTGCTTTTATACTAGGATCCATGCAAGTTGACCAACTGCTCTGTGCCTAGAGGAAACTTCCTATTGTAAGGTCATAGCTTCCTCCTCAAGGAATCTTCCCAGTCCAAGGCACGTAGCTTCCTCCTCAAGGAAGCTTCCTGAAGGCTGGAACCTTGGCGGTGGTCCCAACTGCTGAGTCGCGCATGTTGCCGGTGACTCAGGGCGGTCCCCACTCTGAGCTCCGCACGTAGCTGCTGAGTCGTGCATGTAGTAGCTGATGCAGTTGCTAAGTCGTGCATGTGGTAGTTGATGCAATGCTGAGTCGTGCATGCACTACCTGATGCAGAGTGGTCCTTGTTTTGGAGCTCTGCTTGCATGTGCAGATGCAAGCGGTCCCAGCAGTCCAGTGAGGTGTAGCCCCACCATAACTCGTGTTGGTCAAGTACCCAGCAGTTCTTGCTTACACTACGCAGCTGCTAAGCAAGTTGGGCCAGCAGGTATTCACAGCCTTGCTATGCATGAAGCATTGAAAGATCCAAGCTCATTTCCCCCCCTTGGTCCTGGATGCCAGAATCAAATCAGGCATGTGCAGTAGAAAGTTCCTAGTCAAGCCGCACCCGGGTATTTACGGATAAAAATCCGTGACTTCGCGTACAAACCTCCGTTTTTGGATCCGACTGCGCCATGTCAAAGCTGTCGCTCAACGGAACAACCCGTATACTTCCTTATGTACCAGTCTCTATGAGCCAGTAGAGAGCCTCTTGACACTCCAAAGCCCTCTACCAAGATACAATGGTACAAATAACACATGCTTCATGTAGTACGCATTGAAAGCTTTCTGACATACCAAATAATGCCTCTGTGATTTGATCCGTAACAAAGTTAAGGAAATTTGAATGCCTGATTGCCGTTGTCAACACCACCAGCAAGGGTAACGATTGCTTGAAGTACCCTTGCTATAAAATGCGCCTCTAGTTGCCATCCCAAAGCACCCGTAGCCTCCAATGAACCTTCCCTCCTTGACTAGGCATCCTTTCCTGGGTACTTTGGCCATAGAAGGTGAGAAAGTTACTCCACTTTGCTCGGATTTAATCCGGCATGTTTTCTATTTCTTGGAGGTGTGCTTTCCAGTCTCTCTTTTGTCCCTGCGCCAAATGACCCGAATCTTAGATTGAAGTCGCACGGTTTTTCACATGATATTCAATGGTCACTTTGAACATGCATAGGAGATCAGCAAGATGATGTAGGCACCAAATTGACAATCGCTTCCATAACACAAACCCTAAACCCTAAACCCCACACACACACACACACACACACACACACACACACACACACACACACACATACGTACAAAGACAGGCCATTCACGAAGCAAATGGCCTCTCAAGCAAAGAACTCTTATCTAAACGAAGATACACAAAGTTCGTAACACGCATTGACCATGTGTGATTTGGCCATTGTTTCTTGAGGATCTCTTACACTAAGTCTGGCCATTTACGTTACCGCCTACTCAATTCTTTATGGCCTTCTAGAATGAGCCACGTGTTATCTTACCTCTGGCCTCCAACTAGCTTGTGCCTCACATACACTCCTCTCATGACACCATGTAAGATGTTGCTTGGTACAACCTGTGCAGGTAGATTGGATGTTAGAGACACAAACACACACACAACACACACACACACACACACACTTACACGTACACACACACACACATACACACACACACACGCACACACACATACACACACACACACACACACACACACACACACACACACACAATGGTATGCACGTGGACCTCTTGCCAAGGTATACATCCAGATTCCATTCAACAAGGCAAGGACGTGTAGGCATCTCTCTCTCCTCGTCTAAAATGTCAGATAAAAACTCCCACTCCACCTCCTCCTCCTGATAGGACTCCCACTCCTCCTCCTTCAAATCAGTATGTAGGTAGATTGCCTCATCCTCTGGACACTCACACCATGATGAGTCAGAGGTGTCATCGGGAACCTTAGGGTTATCCACCTGTGATTCCATGGCAAGCATAGCCGCTACACCACCATCAGCCATACATGCATCAACTCTAGCACCACTTGCAGATCCTACAGGTACTCCGCTAACATCACCTCCCCAGTCCCACTTGTAGCACTAGTTGCACCACCTCTGGCATCCCCACTTAGAGTACCACTTTCAACACTGTCTGCATCACCAACGGCATCCCCTCTTCTAATTCTGCTTTCAAACTTATACCCGCGCTTGCTGTCCCACTTTCTTCACTGCTTGCATGCCCCCCATACTGCTACCAGTGTAGAAGAACTGTCAATGAGATCCACGTCCTCCATAGCGGAAGTGCTAGTTTTGTTGGCAAGTTTTTTTTAATGCAAGATGTAGCTTTAGTCATTGGTGACAGCAGTGGCAGGTTTTTGCAGTATTGTGGGGGGTGGCCGTTCTGTCTGCACTTGGAGTAGATGTATTCCCTTGTCTACCGAGTAACATTATCCAACCACTTTGAGCATGGTTGATCGGGTCCAGGCTTGACTCCTTGGGTGTCCGCACCCATGTTGTGTAGACTATAGCTCTCGCATGTTCAGCTTCAGCGACTGCATGAGATGCATTACAGTGTAGAGGAGTAGGTTAAGCATGACAGCCATTGCGTGTTCGCACATACATCTGCACCCCTCCCGCTATCCACATGTGCATGCTTTGGTTCTTACATCCACCTCCAGCCCTACGAGGCACTTTGGGTCCATTACCTTGTCCATGAACCAACCATGACAGAATACAAGGTACTCATTCATGTTTTCTATGACATGCTACAGCTTTCCTTCCACCACAAGCGTGTAGCCAAACTCACTGTCGTGCATTGTGCGCTTGCGTTCAACAAAAACGTTGTGCATGAATGGATAGAACGATGTAAAGCAGGGACATGGATAAAGGTGGCCGATGTCTATCAGTAGAACGTTCAACGATTCCATGGCATTAGAAGGCATGTGATCACCACGTGGCACTCGACGCTCGAAGCAGTTCCATTGCTTCATGGGCTACCATGGCTCCCTATCACCCTCAAAAGAGATGCTTATGCAAATCCTCTAATGTTTGGCTAAGATATTTTCGAGCCCGGTCAAAATCGTTCTTGGTAAATGGAGGTACTAGCTTCCAAATCATGTCTTCGGCTGTTGTACCCACCTAAGTTGTGACATTTTCTTACAAGGATTTCCCACAGAATGAGTGAAAGCTCTGAGCAGATCACGGTTTACTACAGCCGTGAGTCCAACATCCTTGTTTGAAATCCATGCCATCCAATGGTTCACTTTTGTAGGTTAGGCCTCTGTTGTGAGCTTACATAACCAAAGCCATTCCTCCTTGTCCTCTTGGAGGCAAATTGTCTACGTCATGGGCATGACATGACAGGGATGTACATGGAATTTTCTAACATAGCAACATGCTCATAGCAAGAGGGCATTATTGCCTAGCCTAATTGCCCCTGTTAAGCAGCATCGTGCACCAACCCGCATGCAATGGATATTACGGTGTAAGGTGTTACTCGATGTGGGTGTGATGTACGTAGCAGGCGTCCTTGAAGTCATAGAAGATGAAAAGTCTGTGTACCCATTGGACACCCGAGGTACCTCCTCCAAATTGGAGCTGTCAACGGTTGCTTTCGACGAGGCGTAGAAGCGAAAGAGGGGGGGTTCATTGAGCTCCCTGCTAGGTATTGCATGCTTGAACATGCACCTTAATATCCATCATACCCAATTTCATCTCACGACACTTACGAGAGTAAATAACAAGAACGAGCTCCATTGTGTGCAGAGGCACTGGGAGAGGGTGTTCGATGGACAGTGTGTCCACATGTGTGCCATTAGGTGCGAACGGTGATAACATAAGAGAGATAAAACGTGGTGGAACGGGTTTGTGAGACCTTGGAAGAATAATTTCCAGATCACGAGATTGGACGTAAGGGATCGCGGAAGCATGTCCCATAAGGCGATTAGGGCCTCATGCGTTGGAAACATGGAAAGAATTATATGATGGTGCTGCATGGCTGGATACATTAGAGTATCTAGCTGGCTCATTGTTGTTAGATACATGCAATCAAGATGCCGGCTGGGGCAACTTTCATCCAAAATCTTCCAGTTGGACATGCGCTGCACGCGTGAGGAGCATCGTACCACTAGCCTCGCTTTAGTCCACACACCTTTCGCTAAAAAAAAAAACCGAATACCTCAACCATGGACATGCATGCGTCGGATTGTAGACGCACTGTGAAGTGCATGTTGTCATTACACAAAGATGACAACATAATTCAATTCCAAAACGAATCCCCTCCGCTATGAACTAGCTTTTAGCTCCTCAATTCAAAACCTTTATGTTCGTCATGTGAATTTTGGGTGTTAGACACATGAACATAGGCCCCCAAAAAAATCTCCGTTCATTTTCTCTCTCACATCCTACAAAAGGAATAAGGAAACAAAAGAGAAAGGAATAACCAGTATTAAAAACTTTACGATTAGCATACCCACCTTTCCAAAGACATGTATGTACCAACAAGATTATGTCCATGGTTTGTCACATTTGGGCACTCTGGCCACGGTTAATTGGTCGGCGCGTTTCTTTACAAGGTAGTAAGTTGCTTAAACCCGTGGTAATCATTATTCTCCATGAGGAAATTGGGTAATTGTGCATGTTCACACTCAGAATGTGGGTAGAAGGGAATGATGCCACAGATATTTCTGATATCATGTATCATTGAGCTGTGGGGTCTAATTTGATTTATGGAGGATTCGTTGTACACCTTTCCACCTTGAAGTGTTGCACTCCAGTTTCTGATCTGTGTGGGTATCCAACACAAGCCGTCATATTAAGTTCAGAAGATAGACCTGGTACAGGTCCGCGGAATGCAATAGCACCTCGCTGAAAAATGTTCCAATATTCCCTATTTCCCGATCTACAGAATCTCTGATATTGTTACATGGCAGAGAAAATGTGAGAGAATAAGACTGGGATCTTGTGGTTTGGAAGTGGAACCGCATTAGCGCGTTTTCCAGAAGTGAATCAGTGATTTAACACTTTCGCACTCGAGTAGGAAGTTCTGCGATCGGAGGCAGCGACGATCCGCACCGTCCGATCTGCACCGTGCCCAAGTGAAGCCGCTCGAGAATATTTCGAGAAAAATGCAGTTTTAGCATGGTTTTTAAAGTAGCACACAAAAATGGCTGGTCGCTGTACGATCTTACAAATATGTCCACCTCGTCCAATATCCAACAAAACTGTCCAGTCGCTGTACGAGCACACAAATTTGTCCACCGCCTTAATAGCACACAAAATTGTCCACTGCAAAAATTTCCAGTCGCAAAAAAGCACACAAAAATGTCCACCGCACGATGGTGATGCCACGTAAGCAGTTGGCCCTCGCAAAAACTTGGTCGTTTGTTTACTTCCCACTAGCATTTTCTCTTTCATGAAGAATATTCTATTTCGTGTTGATGTAGGTAAGACATGCATCTCACTCCGATGTCAGAACAGGACCCTAATATAAGAAGTTCGCACCTCACAAAAGGAACTTCGCATAACGTTTCACTTCGCACCTAGAGTTCCCCTCTAGGTGGACATTTTTGTGTGCTTTTTCATAAGTGGCTATTTTTGTATGCTACCAAGTTTTTTCCAAAAAATACAAAAATAGCCACTCATGAAAAAGCACACAAAAATGTCCACCTGGAGGGGAACTCCAGGAGCGAAGTGAAATGGGAGGCGAAGTTCCTTTTGTGAGGTGCGAACTTCTTTTACTAAGGTCCTGTTCTGACTTTGGAATGAGAACTATATCTTACCTACATTAACACAAAATAGACTATTCTTCATGAGAGGGAAAATGCTAGTGTGAAGTAGACAAACGACCAAGTTTTTGCAAGGGCTAGCTGCTTACGTGGCATCACCATCATGCGGTGGACATTTTTGTGTGCTTTTTTGCGACTGGACATTTTTGCAGTGGACAATTTTGTGTGCCACTTCAGGCGGTGGACAAATTTGTGTGCTCGTACAGCGACTGGACAGTTTTGTATGACAGGGTGGACATTTTTTTGCGCTCGTACAGCAACCAGCCACTTTTGTGTGCTACTTTAAAAACCATGCTAGAATTGTATTTTTCTCGAACATTTCTCATGGCGCCGACGTGTCCCCTACCGCCCACCGGTAGTGGAGCCGCACCAGCGTGAACTTCGAACGTGAAAACAAAGCGATCGCCACATTGCCCACCGATTGGCCTGCAATCGTGCCGCCGACACGCCTCGGGCGTCACCTCCTCTTAATCGCTACAATCGCAAATTTGTAATGGGGATATTTGTACAAAGCAATCGCTCGAACGAAACGCCACGCCATCAACAGACATTCAAATTTACACTTCACATCAAAGGCATTGACAGCCGTTATTCATCTGTCGTACCAAATAATGTCATCCGAATAAGAAAAAGAAAGCGGTTCTTGGCAAACTCCCATGACATTTAGGGGTTGTGATTTTCATTAAGATCCAGAAACCTCAGAAACCGCGAGGTTTGGGAGGTTCCAGCTCGACAAAGGCAGATTGTAGTATCTATACATGATATACACGAGAAAACAATCTACCGATGAACTTGAAACTGGCAAGATACATGGCAAACATAAGAAGAGTCAACGCAAAATGGTCCATTTCCCCGAGTTGTCCATGATTTTTTTGTAAAAGCGCCCTTCTATCATTCAATTGGTAACTTGAAGACAAGGAAGATATTGTTTAAGAAACAAGAGGACTAAATCTTTTTGTTTCTTTGACTTAAAAAGTGATGAGTAACCAGCATTTAGATTAATTAAAAGAAGAAAAAAAATAGTACAATAATTTAATACATGAGATCATGTATAGCATACAATTGAAAAGTCTCGACATGTGAAACAGTACTCATGCAATGCTTTTTTAAGGTTACCTGACAAGTTACCCCAGGGATTTTTAAATTCGACGTCCTGGTTTTTGAGAATTATGTGTTCCATAATTTCGACCAGGTTTCTGACATTGTAATTATTCATGTGTTCCTAATTCGTCGAATTGGAATGAGGTGTGATCCATAAATTCGACGACAGAGCCAGTTCAATTCTTCAATGTTCCTTAAATTCGACGTCCGAACGGACGTCGTGGGGGTCCAACCCGTTCCTGACAAAGATGCTTCTACCCTTGAATGTATCCTGTCGCAAGGATGATGACGAACGCCCGTTTGGCGGGAAATCCGTTCCATGCACCGTTCGTGCGGTCATTGATTAATGCTGTAATTCTTCAGATGCGCTGTCAGGTCACAACCAATCCAGTCTTCCTTTGTCACCCGTATCTGCCAGCATGGAGAGATTCCTGCAGAAGGTTTCTGCGGAGGAGCGCGTCCGCTGATTGGAGTCCCAGCTCGGACGTCCCGTGCCTCCGCGGCCTATCCGTGAGAGACGTCCCGTTGGTCGCCCAAGGAAAACGGTCGCCCTCACGTACGACGATTCACTTCCTCCGCGTGCATCAAGCGCATCACCTAAACGAGACACACCAACGCAACGGTCAACCTCATGCATTAGTGCTGCACCTTCACCTTTGTCGCTGCAACCCGCACCCGTGCGTGCCACGCATGTGTCTTCGTCCTCCGACAGCCCTGCATCAATCGCTGCTAAGCATCGCATAGCGCGGGAGCAACATGCATTGAATGCAGGCATCGCGTACCTGTACAAGGGAGATGCGCCGGCAAAGCTTACTACTACGGACAAAGGGAAGGGGTAGGTCGTGTAGGAGCCTCGCCCCAAGCGTCGTCGCCCTCTCCTACCTGTCAGGTGCATGCAGCCTGGTTCCTTACACATCAAGGAACCCACTGACCCTCTCCCACCTGTCAGCGATAGCGACAATGATAGCGACACCGGGTTTGTCAGAAAGGATCGCCCGGAAACTGATGCTTCTAGCGCATCTTCCTTTAACATTCAGCTTGTTGACGACTCCACCAACAGCAAATGCATGGCGCTCGACCCAACTGAGTACAAAACAACCTCCAAAGACACAAGCAGCAGCGGACAGTTCAAGAAGAGTGGCCAGTACTGTGACTGGTCCGGCTCCGAACACTTCCCCGCCATCTACAGGGCGGTGAAGTCTCACCACTCCTTCTACACCGCGGTCAAGCATCTACAGCATTCTTTCCGGATGCCGGACGGCCCCTGCGTATTCAATCGCCCGGAACCGAGCACCATCGGTGGATGGTTCGTACCCGGGACAAAGGTGCTCAAGGACCAGTATGCTCAAGCAACCACCATTGCCATGAAATCGGAACCCTGTCCACTAGTGAAGACCAAGAAGAGGGTGCATGGGAATCATGGAAAAAAGGCGTGGTTGGCGGGCCATCAAGAGGTGGTGGAGGACATAAAAAATGTTTGCTTCATGCCCGCGATGCCGGAAACCTGCTCAACAACAGGTCCATCCGCTGTGAGATCCCGCGGATCATCGGTCAGCACGCGCCTGACGACCTCGTAGCTTTGGGCGGTCGTGGGTCCGAAAGTTCGTAACCACAACCATGGGGTGGTTAATGCGTGCAAGCACAACGGTCGCCCAAGAGGTAACCGAGGACTAGAAGCAGAAAGTGGACAATTTCCTAATGAGAGCAGCCGCTTTGATCAGTTTTCACAAAATTCAACCAGTTTTTGTCATCAACGCCGACCATACGGCGATCTAGCTTGTCCCAGCCGCCGAACATACGTATGCACCGAAAGGGATGTCGGATGTCTCCATCATCGGCCTCGATGACAAGTGTGTGATTACCGTACTCGTCACATCCGCATTTGCTGGAGACTTCTTACCGCTCTAGCTCATCTTCGCGGGGAAGTCCAAACGCTGCCTACCCAAGGGTCCCCATGCACGCGAGCTCCTGGACTCCGGCTAGCTGCTGTCTCACATGCCCAACCATTGGGTGAATGGAGAGACCACAATGCAGTAGGTCTGAGGCAACGTGCAGCCGTACTACCTGGCCAAGTGCGCTGCCTACGGCGTGGAAGTGGGCAAAGCGCATATGCTGCTGGTCCTTGATGCATGGCGCCCACACTACACCGCAGCGTTCCGCGATTGGCTGTGCACAATCTTCCCGCACATGCACCCTGTGTACATCCCTGTAGGATGCACGCCAAAGGCACAGCCTGCTAACGTCGGCATCATCTCTATGCTGAAGAAGAACGACGAGGACAGCTTTGCGATGTGGGCTAACGATAAAACACGTGCAGGAGAGTCGCTTGCACTAGGAATATCGGTCATAAAAGAGCAGGCATGCAAGTGGTTCATGCTAGCATGGCACAACATCGACACCAACCCCAACATCATGCGGAAAACATGGGCACATGCAGGATTCCAACGTGTGTTCCAGCCAGACTTGTAGCGCATGTATGGCCACATCATCTACGAGGACAAGGGGGTAGAGGAGGATGAAGTAGTTATGTGAACGATGTAATGAGTTTCTTTTCATGTAACGATGTATGGCCACATCATCTACGAGGACAAGGGGGTAGAGGAGGATGAAGTAGTCATGTAACGATGTATGGCCACATCATCTACGAGGACAAGGGGGTAGAGGAGGATGAATTAGTCATGTGAACGATGTAACGATGTCCATTTCCATATTTTCTTACTCGTGCGTTTTCCTCTCCCACGGATGGCATTAAATGATATCCCTCAAAGAACATTGAATGAAGTACTACAGCACTCGCACTTCCACGAGCACTGTGGTCGACCCAGACCTGTGCATGAAAAAAAAAATTAGGGTCAGTGATGGACAAAATTGAAGTTTCCATGGACTGTGCAACAAATTAGGAATCACCAATGGTCATGGAATGAAATTGTGACCCTCACACCTTAAATTCGATGATTCCACCTAAAACGTATTTACCTGTTCTTTTAAATTTGTTCATCAAAATTGCGGTTCAAATTCAACGAAGGAAAAGAACATTAAAATCAAATTTAAAGATCACCGAGGTAAACAACTATCATTTCTAAGTAAGGCACATGTATACTAGCTTTTATGCTAATGCCATGCACCTACCTTGCCGGTGAAAAAACAATTGACGATGGTAATTTTATATAACTTGTCCACCAAATGTCAAGTGGCATTATGATTTCTAGCTTGAACCACGCTATGACCGCAACTGTGTAAAAAGTGCCTATCCTATATGCCGATGAAGAGGATAACTGCAGTAAGTAGAGATGTAACAGATTCAACCAAATCTTTTGCCGACTAGGGCAAAACCACCGTGCTTGAGGGTCTCCCACCCTCAAGCCATCGCGTCTAACCGCCCACAGTCCCAAGTGACCCCGCACGTGCCACGTGGCTCCTTCAACCAGTTGGCGTCGCATTGCCACGCTACACTGCTACCGCTAAGAGTGAGATCCGCCTTTACATCTCCAGTAATCCAGACGTGGGATTCAGGTCCAAGAGATATGATACCAATGTAACGTATTCGATGAAATCCTTGGCCAATTAGGCCAAAACCGCGGTGCTTGAGGGTCTCGAACACTCAAGCCATCCCGTCCAATAGCCCATTGTCCAAGGTGACCCCGCCTGAGCAACGTGGCTCCTTTGACCGGTTGGGGTGGCACTACCACGGTATAAGAGAATAGTAAAATATACATGCCCAATTGTAAATGATATGATAACCTTCCATCTGGCTTTGCACGTATGTTATATACAAAGAACCACAAACACCAGAGAAAGAGGGATGTATTTTGGACAAACTTTGCTCAATCATGTATAAAATGAAAAAAAATCAAAAGGAAGACAACTAGAAAAACTCAAAATCCACCTTTGTTACAATAACAAAAACATTTCCTCAAAACAGTTCCTCCAAAAGGACAATCAAAATGTCAATAATAAGCATTTGACAGGATGATGCTAGGGGATGAGGGTTCCACATTCACAATGTGGACCAACCCATAACATTTCAAATAAGAAAAAAAAGGGATTGTGACCTTATGTCAAATACTAGATCAAAACACCCATCGTACTTGAAAAACCCAAGGGTATTTTTCTTCAGTGTAGAAAAATGAAGTAAGAAGGATGCCTCGTTTCTTGACTATGGTGGAGAAACCATCAACACTTAATTTAATTATTCCATGTGTGAAGGCCTTATGTTCACGTGGGATGTAATCCTTCACACTGGCTTTACAAGATCAAAACATAGAAATTCTTCTGTTGTAGTACAGGGTTCATGAACAAAAAAAGGGTGGTTTTTCATCAAAATCTCATTCAGTAAGCAAGAACTAAGAGACCATGGACCTCCTTCCCATCATTGATCATCATGTAAAGAAGATTTGTCTTAAAATCCTACTTATTTAAACAAGTTGATAGTATGATAGGCTATACAATTATTGCTAACGACTTATGTTGAACCTTGTGGTTAATTTTAGATGTTGTTGAAATGGGTTTACATGGGAAACGTTTTCCACATAATCAACTTCATAATAACAGGAAAATGTGACAGTGCGTGTCAAGTTCATAGGAAATGTGGTGGAAAATGTATGCACTCATAGGAAATTTGTAATAGTTTAATAAGGGTATAACACAGTTTTAGAGTTTTTGTTTCAACCCATCATGTTGTGATGACTGATGTTAACTACGATGATTTTGTATGAGTCTATCAACACGTTACATGTTGTTGTACTCTTCATATAGTGTAAGCATGTCATGTTGTAGGATACTTCATGAAATTGCTAAATTGGTATCTTCAAGAACTATTCTAAGTGGGCAAATATTGATATACAAGAGTTTTTTGTGGGTTTCGAATACATGTGGAATGTCAGATAAGAAAACTAGATGAATGCATAAGTAGTTTAGCAAGCACACATTGGGTGGAAAAGATGTCGTATGTACCCTCCGGTGAAAAATTATAGTGCATTAATTCATCTTAATTGGTCCTGTTTGTGGGTTTACAGAAAAGTAAGATGCAATCACAAATGCTAAAGTCGGTGTTCTTCTCATATTCGTCAATATATTTTTTCCTTTCCACTCGAAATTCAAAGAAACTCAAACTCATCTATTACATGTTTTTATGGTGTTTATGCACATACATGTCACGCCCCATGGATTCTAGGAATTATCCAAAATCATGAGGAGGCCATTGTAAACCACTTTATTACTGTTCATTCAATGTTATAAATAACTCAAATTTGTATGCAAGCCAAGTTTCTCATTGTTCTCATAAAATTGTGAATGTTATTTGGTTGTAATCTTGTGCTACATTTTTTTTTTGCATTTGATTGGTGGAATTTCCTTTCCTCGTAGTGATTTGAAGGTAGACCCTCATACCCATTATGATTCATGACGTTTAGCAAAATTTAGTTTCTTCTGAAGCTTCCATTTCTTTCTCTTACGATTGAATGAGGTAATCAATGTTTTTTTAGGGTGAGGTAAAAAATCAATAATTGTGTTCCATAAGGAATAGAGATGGTTATCAAAAGTGCTTTGCAAATCATTTCTAAAATGTGTTTCTTCATTATGAGTGTGGCATTTCTCACCTTTACTATATAGGGAAGGATTCTTGTTGAATTCTATCTTTATGTAAATATAAAAATGAATTTGTTTTGATTTTTAATGGTTGAACGCATTAATAGGAATGTGCTCCATACTGTACTACTTTTCATCATTAAACATCACATGTCTCATGGTGTTCTCCAATTCTCAGAAAACGACCAATGCAAGTTTGATGAAACTTATGAGGGAATTACTGTTAAATAAACTTCTTTGTAAAGTGGTGTTTTGACACTCTTATGATTTCCTTCTTTGTAGTTTCATACTCAAGGGAAGTATTTTATTTTTAATAATTAATCCAACAGTTGTGGAGCATTGAATGAAAGCTTGGACCTTTCATATACTACACGTTTGTTATATAAACTTATAATTATTCAAATTCTCTGTTTTATCTCCTCATTGATTATGGGTAGTAAAAAAACTTGTTATCCACGTCAATTCAAAATGTCTAAGCCAAATATTTACAGATTTACTCATTTAGGTTTCGAAGGTTTCACTTTTGGTTGAGATTTTTGTTATGAGAGGGAGCGGAATAAAGTGAAGAGCATACAACATCATAATTTTGATTTTATTACCTCTGCTTTTGCATGAAATGCACTCTAAAAACATTTTTTTCTTCTTTATTCCTTTCATATTCGGTTTTGTGGAATTTTCATAACATAAAGTAAATGGTTGTTATTGAACATAAAATTCCATGAGGAGAAAATCATACATTCTAAATTTGGGCGTTTCACCAATTACAACATAGTCGATGGTCTAACAAACCTTGTACATTGCTGAATTTCTTTGTCATTTTCATTTTCTATCATTTCAATAATATTTAATTAATTTCGTGAAGTTATCCTTCCAAAGAAATCTTACTATCCATTTTTTTATGTGGTGGAAGTTTTAAGAGCATTCGGGTCTGGAAATGTGTTCAGATTCTCCCAAGATGATGGCACATGAATGTAGACGTTGATACATGCTGGATTAAGAATATTAGAAGCATTATGTTTTGTGTGATTCCTTTTTCTTCCAGGGACGTAACATCGATGATCGCCCGATTTGAATTTTAATCCATCGTTCAAGCGTACATTTTTTATTTGCTCGGAGCAGAGAGAGCACATATTTGAGGAAGCCTTTTCAACTTGGGTACATGTAGGGATTGCCCAAGAAATTTGATTCTGTGTATGCCCTACTCGGCATTCAGAAGATGAAAACTAGTGTAATCGGAGTTTGGAAGAATAGTACTCCCCTATCTATTGATTTGAAGATACGTAGCGGATTGGATGGAGTATTTGGCCAACTAGGCCAAAACCGCGGTGCTTGAGGGTGTTTGACCCTCAAGCCATCCCATCGAATCTCCCATAATCTTAGGTGATACCGCTCGAGGAAAGTGCATCCTTTGACCGGACCTTGTGGCACTTCCATGCTATAATTCCCCCTAAAGAGGAGTGAGAGCCGCCTCGACATCTTCGGTAATCCCAATGCGGGATTCGAGCCTCGGAGCTTTGATACATATACTGGATTGGATGGAATGCTTGGTCGATTAAGCCAAAACTGAGTTGCTTGAGGGTAACCAACCCTCAGGCCATCCCAAGGAAGTGCCCATAGTCTAAAGTGACCCCGCTCAAGCCACGTGGCTCCTTTGACTGATGGGCGTGGCATTGCCACGCTAGAGAATGTTAACGTTTTACTCAAGAACAATGCAAAATCATATAGTGTCGACATTGCATGCAATGCAGCGCTGACATGCTGATGTCATCAATGTATCTAAAAATTCACAAACGCTTCATTTGAGGGGTTTGTGAATGTTTGTGGCGGGGGTTTGGCTATGGTCCGCATGGAGGGTTCGAGATTCCGTATGCTTTGAAAGGGAACTTGCTTTGCATCGCTATTGTCGGGTTCACCAGGAACCCGCCCAAAAACAAAACCCTGAACCCTTGATGTAGTTTTAGGTATGGTTTGATTACGGTTTGAATATTGAAATTAGAAGGGTTTGAATTTTGAGGGAAAAAAGAAGGATCATTTTCGTTGGATTTTGAAAACGGAAAATTTTCGCTTGATTGCGATCAGGCAATGACCTGTTTGTTTTTGTTTCTTTGACACGCAACCCCTTGGTTTGATGTAGGGTTTTGTGTTTTGTGCGGGCGGAGCCCGCGCAAAATAGAGAAAACTGTATATCAAACCAGGGGGTTGCATGTCGAAAAAAAAAAACAGGTCATTGCTCGATTGTGATTCTTGTGTGATAGGGAGAATTGCGAGGGGGTTGGACGTGCTTCACGTTCCTTCGCTCGATCAGCGGCGCATGTCGCCGATCGAGCATGGTGAAGCATATGGGTAGTGAAGGCTTGTTTTTCAAGTCGCTTGGCAGGGAAGTAGTAGTTTTCGTTAGCTAGGTCGTTCGGCGCCAAAGCCTTCGCGGAATGGGTAATAGGGTCATTATGCCCTTTCAACTTCGCCTTCCGTCCTCGAATCGGCCAAGCCGTCAGCAGTCAACCCACCTTCCCCACCACCTGCCGTTCGCAACGCGCCTCCGAGAGGAGAGGAGACGACCGCTCCCGTCGCCACCACCTACTGTCGATCGAGCAATCGTCGTTTCTTTGTCGGCTGCAACTTGACTACTCGGCTTGTGGTCGGCCGCGGCCCACACACGGCCATTGTGTTTCGCACGCGTCGCATCGTCAGGCCTCCTTTGCGCTCATCCTGAGCACGCCGCATCTGTGGCACTAGTGGGCGCCTTCTCCTCCGACCCTCGTGGAGCGCGTGTCGAGGAAGCGAGCGCAGGGACGAGGAGGCTCAATCCCCGCCCTGCCGTCTGTCGCACACGCTTGGGAGATCACGGCCAACCTGCATTCCGCTCGCCGTCCTGTCCCCGCGCTACACGGAGGGCCCTGGAAGCGGATCAAGAACGGCCGCGGCGGGACGGGAGAAGGGCTGGGGAAGGGGGGCGGAGTCTGCTGACGGTCCCGGAGCATTCCTCTCGCAAGGCAAGCCCCAGTCCTTGCACGGGCGCGCCGCGTTAGCGGCTCGCAAGCGAGGTGTCCAGTGTTCCTGTCAGAGGTCTCTCTCTTTCGCCTCACACAGCAGTCCTCGGACTAGGACTGACAGACGCTGGCGGACATCGCCGCTCGCGCGGAGGGGCGAGAGCGGTTCGGAGGGAGGGAAGCTATTCAACGTTTCGAAGCAACAATCGGCTCAGTGGTGCTCGCCGTTCCTGCGGAGGGCTGGTCGCGGGACTCGGGCGCGGCGGTGGACGAACCAGCGGTGGTCGTGCGGAGAGCGCGGCGGGTCTTACGCGACGCGGATGTGCGCACAAGGCGAAGCGAACCATCCGGCAGGCAGTCCGAGTCTCCGTGGCTGAAGCACGCCCCGGGCAGGCCACCCAGCTGCTGTGTAGGGACATGGCTACATACCAAGTTTAGCCCTTCCCCCGCCCCCAGACCATCCACCCATCGGCCCCCTTGGGGCACCTGTCTTCGTGGAACCGTTCAGGTCCACGCGCAGTTCGCTGGGAGAGGGCGCTGGCAGGCAGCAGCAGCGGCGACGCCGCAAACGCCCGCTCGTGTGCAGCATGCTGACAAGGCGCAGGTCGCGCCGATAGCAGGTGGGCGAGCGCCTCGACTTCCGCGCACAACTCGTGCGCAGCGACGAGCCGCGTCGCACGCGGGATCAGCGGCGAAAAACTGCACCCTGGTGCGCGTACACGGCGCGTGACAGAGCGCACAAATCGCGTGAAGCCGCCACATACCCTTGCGAGCACGCACCGCAGTACCCTCTCGGCGCGCCAAGACTGTCCGCCGTTCGTCCAACAGGTGTGGCATGGCGTTGGGCGAAACTACACCACGTAGCCATCCCTGTTAATTGTGCTGTTGCTGCCTCCATCGTCCTTCTTGTGTCGTCACTGTCATCGTCATGGTGTTGTTCGTCGTCCTCCGAGAACGGCAAGCACGAAAAATCTTCCGAGTCGCAGTGAAGACCGCGTCGACGTTGATACCACAGACGTGCCGCGTGCAGCAATAACGGGTGCTGTGGACTTGTGTCCGAAACACGAACAGATGCTCTCGCCGAAGTCTCCTCTGTGTCCTCCAAATGTTTTTCCAAGCTGCGGTCTCGTTTGCCGTTCCGTAGGTGTCTTTGTCGTCATAGTCATTCTCATGCCGTCATTGTTGTCATCGCTGACGTCCTCCTCCCACCTCCTCCCGCCTCCTCCGGCCTC
>SZWC01000255.1:52039-63168 GCA_023375785.1 Penium margaritaceum | reverse complement strand
GGGTCCCACGTGACCTGCGACCGGCGGGTCGTGGAACTGGGAGATAACCTTTGCTCGAAGATCTCCCGAGTTTGGCACAACAACTTGTTCTCCGTGCCAGAAGATTCCTGCGGCCTCCACCAAGCCGTACTTGTCCAGATTTCAAGAGTCTTGAAACCAAGAATCCACACAGTATCCCATCCGGATCCTGTTTACAAAGCCATTGTAATGGATAATCTCTCGCGGTGGTTGCCGCAGAGGTGCAGGGGGATCTAGTGGTTATACGGTTGCTGTTGCAATGGCCATAAAACACCCACTGACCTCAGTGGTTGCTTTAATTTCCACAGGCTGTCGGCTTAGTGGGTCGGCCACGTTGATGCGTCCTGGCCGATATTCCCATGTGAACGAGAATCGACTCAGGTATTCACTCCAACGCGCTTGTCGTCTTGACAGGTTCGGTTGCGTTTGGAAAAACACCAATGGATTATGGTCGGTCAAGACCGTCACACCCCCTTGAGCACCCTCGAGGTAGCAATGCCACATCTTGAAAGCGTGTACTACCGCAAGGAGCTCTTGATCCCCAGTCGTGTACCGCGTTTCCGCGGGGATGAGCTTCCGGCTCTCATACGCAACTCGGTAACCGTTCTGCATGAGGACGGCTCCAAGTCCTACTGCCGACGCATCACATCGAACCTCCCACGGTTGCGATGGATCCGGAAGAGCTAGGACAGGCGCTGTGGAGAGAAGCTTTTTGACCTTGAGAAATGCATTCTCGCAATCAGATGTCCATTCCCAACGCACGTCTTTTTGCGTGAGCCTGGTTAACGGTGCTACCAGGGTCGAATACCCTTGCATAAACCATCGAAAGTAGTTTGCAAGGCCGAGGAAAGACCGAATCTGCCCAACATTTTCGGGGCATGGCCAGTCCACAACGGCTTGGACCTTTTGTGGGTCGACACGGATGCCGTCCTTGCCGACGATGTGTCCAAGGTATTCGAGCTCGTCTTGTGCAAACTTGCACTTGCTCACTTTCGCATAGAACTTCTGTTCCCGAAGGATTGCGAGAACTTCGCACAGATGTTCTATGTGCTCTTCCATTGATTTGGAGAAAACCAGGATGTCATCCAGGTAAACCAAGACAAACTGTCCAAGTTGCTTGGCAAACGTTTGGTTCATTTCTCCTTGGAAGGTTGTCGGGGCATTTGTAAGCCCGAAGCATAACACTCGGAACTGATAGTGTCCCATGTGCGTTCGAAACGCGGTTTTGGGCACATCATCTTCCATGATGCGGATTTGATGGTACCCTTGAGACAAATCCAAGGATGAAAACACTTTTGCGCCTTTGAGTTGGTCAAAAAGGTCCTCAATCCGTGGTAAGGGGAATCGATTTTTCACCGTCAGCTTGTTCAACGCCCGGTAATCCACGCACATGCGTAAACCACCATCCTTTTTGTTCACAAAAAGGATCGGCGCACAGTACGGCGAGCTACTGGGCTCGATCCACCCTTTTGCAAGGTACTCTTTGATTTAGCGTTCGGCCTCTCGCCTTTCTGTTGGACTAAGGCGATACATGGGTCTGAACGGAGGAGTCGCCTCCAGTTGCAGTGGAATCGTGTGGCCCATGTGTATTTTTGGTGGAAGCCCAGCCGGTGGGTCTTGGAACACATCCGAGAACTCCGCCAATAGAGATTTGATCTCTTGTGGCGTGTCTTCCGTCACTTCATCCTCAACTTTCTGCAGCTGAGGCAAGAAGTATCGACAACCTTGTCGAATACGTCTCTTGACTTGCATTGCAGAAAAACTGGCATGGACTTTGAGTCGGGTCGGTGATTGTTCCGTACTCGGAATCAACGTAAAGCGACGTCGTCCTTTTCGGAGGATCAAACGCTTTGATTCAAAGCACATTAAAGCCTTGTTGTGACGAAGCTAGGGATCGCCTAGCACCATGTCGAACGGGTCAAGAAGGTTGAGTACCTTCAACGTGACACTCTGTGTGTACCGATCACGGGTACCGTACGGTTGTCACCGACAACAACTGCGCCATTCGATGGCTCGTACTTCAGGCCAACCTGTCGGGTAAAGCCAAGGCTAACAAATCAGTCGTCCCCTCCAGTGTCAGCCAATACGTTCACAGGAGCACCAGCTAGGTGTCCTTTGAACTACATCGTCATGTTGCATCCACTCTTCCGAGTGAACAGACTTAACTACGGTAAGCCGAGTTTGTGATAAACACGGAATCTGTACGACGGGCGTCGCAACTCCCATGATTCACCCACTCGAGTCCACATCTTGTGGGCACGTGTGAATTTGGCTAGCACCTTCCAGTTTTTAAATTTGACTGGGTCGAAATCGTCGACTAAAGGTACTGTGAACGTGATTGAACTCACTGCGTTTGCTTCAATCACTGTGTTACACAACTCTTGCACAGTGGTTGGTGTCGCCACCACTAAGCATGTTCGGTCATGCATCTCGTCTGGTGATGCAAGGTTTAGTGGGCAATGTCGATCAGCAAGTGCAGAATGAGGTTCAATGAGAGGGGAGAAAACAACAGAGAAATTTGAACTTGTCAAAAACTCAAATTGTTTAACATCCTCGTCTGAAAACATGAACTCACACTCGTGATCCAGTTTTACCCCCGAGTGGTCTCCACTGACGTCACTCAGGGGTGGGGAAAACTCGCCCCACGGCTCTGTCCGTTACCACGGCCGGGCCCATTGCCGCGACCGCGACCCTGTCCATGGCCCTGTCCACGGCCTCCTGTTGCACCATCTCCACGAGGTGCTACTGCTGCAGCTAACGCCGCGGCCTCTTGTCCACCCCCAGCAGCCTGAGGGCATTGAGCCCTAAAGTGGCCCGGCTACATGCAGTTGTGGCTGAGTCCTCCGCGGAAGGATGTGTTGCGACGCTCACGCGCCACCTGCAGCTCATCAATCTCGCGGCTGCGCTTGTTGTTGGGGCCCTTGTATCCACCAGCCTTCTTGGTTGGAGGGTTTGTAGGCTGCTTGCCCTTGGCCCCGCCTCGCTGTCCAGCTGACCCACTAGCCCCTACAGCGTCCATGCGCATGTCGCGGCCTTGCTGTGCACGTGCGTTCGGTCGTGCATCAGAGTAGTGCTTCGGGCTCGCCGCATACACTTCGCTCATGTAGTCGCGCAACGCCCTCCAGCTTGTCTAAGCTCGGCCAATGGCTGTCGTGGTGGTCTTGTCCTTCAGCTTCTCACTGGTGAGACAATCACGCAAGTACTCCAGCAGCATGCACTCCGGGTACTTGAAGGTCTGAGTCCCATCGTCCTCGGAGAAGCTTTCGGCTTCTTCCACGAGTGCGGCGAACTCGCTCAAGTAGGATTCGAGCGAGCTGCCCAGCTGCCTAAAGTCCTTGATCTTGTGGAAGGCGCGCTGCGCCTCCTCACGTTGGGTGCACTTCTTGCGCATGATCGCACAGAAGGCCTCCCACAGCATGGGCTGCCACTCAAGGTGCGGCTGCTGGGCAGTCCACTCCTTGACCACATACTTGAAGATTTGTCTTCAAGCCGCGTCGTGGCAAGGTCGCCCCACTGGCCGAGTGGAGCCTTGTGGACACGTAGGACGTGCTCCATGCGGTTCAGCCAGTCGGTCAGCTTCACGTCCTTTCGGAAGATCTCCACACTGTGGAGGAAGGGTGTGTTCATGACCGACCCCGAAGTCGTCGAGGTAGGCAAGTCGTCACTGCCACCGGCAATGGCATCCGCAGCTGTGGTACGTTGCGCTTGCTGCTGCATCCGCACTTGGGTCACGCTCTGCAACGCCTTGTCGAGGTCGTTGCATCGGTGGCTTGCCTCATGGGCGGCCAAGCGCTGAGCTGGCGATCACGGTCAAAGTCCGTGATGTTCTGCTCGACGTGGGCTAGCAGGTTTGCGAACGCGAACTTGAGCTCTGATGTCGTTAGAGCATCGGCGATAGCCTCTAGGGCCTCGCGTTGTCCGTGCACCCTTACCCACTGCAAGAGGGTACGGTTCACGTACACGCCTTCAAGGAGTCCCACCTTTGGGAGGAGACTGTCGTCGATGACGACGCTCGAGTGGGCGCTGCCTTGCCCCATTGCGGCCGCATCGTAGGAAGGAGGGTCCGCCCCCATTCCTCCGAGTGGTGCCGTATCTCCACCATCAGTGGTGATCTTTAGTCGGCCTGCGGCCTCAGCAGTAAACTCCGCGAGCCTACGACGGTCGTCGCGAATTGCCTTCGCGGTGACGTCGTCCAGCTCGTTCTCGCGGGAACTTCCCGTGTGGCTACTTTCAACGCCCTTGCTGCTCTCGACAGTCTCACTGCCGTCGGCAGCTTCAGGCAATGCGGCGGGCGTCTTGCCCTTCTCGAGCAATCAACTCGAGTTCGTCGCACGATGATGGCGATGGTCGCGATCCTTGTCGCCTTCGCCTTCGTCGTCGTCCTGCTCTTCGTTGGGGTATCCCCCCGGGAGATCCTCCTCCATCGCATCGTCCGTCGCGTGTGGGTCACCCACGTGCGCGTCGACGTGCTCGTTAAGCACCTTTTTGGCCTCCGCACGCCGCTCGGTAACGCCGAGGTCTGCGTCGGTTGCCTTCGGCAGTAGGGTTGCCCTTGGCGGTACGGTTGCCTTTGGGTTGGCAACCGTGCTCGCGGCGGCGGCTCCCAAAACTTGGAGTCCGCCGAGAGCTCGTAGTGAGGCCGTAACCACCTTGTCCTTGTTGGTCCTAGATGGTCCGGCACTTGCCATCTCGTCGCTCGTGCGACTAGCACGTGAAGACCGTTGTGAGGATCACCCCACAACTTTGAGGAGGAATCGCCTCCTAAAGTCACGCTCTCACGATCGGTGAGGCAATAATATACTTAATTTCTACTTTCCTAGGCCACCACGTCGGCACAAGGGCGTGGATTTTGGAACTAGTATTCCTGAGCCGTGACTCACGGCGGTTGGCAAGGACTAGTACCTAGGAATACAGAAAATTACAATACAAGGAATTGACAAGAAGTGTGAGTACCGCTCACAAAGCTAGGACAAAGAATGGAAGAGGAATTACACAATTCCTAGCAACTTTTCCAATCCTTCTTCTAACTTCTTGTCTTCTTCCTGTCTTCTTGTCTTCCTTGGCCTCCTCTTGAGTCTTCTTTGCGCGTCTTGCGCCCCTTGGCGGCGTCCTCCTTGAGCCAACGACGTTGGGGGAGCCGCCAAAAGTCCCCAAGGTATCACGCTTCTTCTTTTTAGGATGCTCTCAGGTCGTGAGAGTCCCTTAGCTTGGGGAGGGGCGCTGTCCCAATTTTTTATGAAGGGGTTTTGAAGGAACCTTGAAGATGGAGAGGATTTTGTGGTTTTTTAGGTTGGGGACTCCCCACCCCACCCCACAAAAATCTTCCTAGCCCTCTGGAAGTGAGGAGAGGCTAGAAGGAAGAGTCTCCACGAATTAGAGCGTTTTTCAAGCTCTCTAACGCACTTTACGGCGCTTCAATCCGTGAAGTGTAGATGCCATAGTCCGTTCTGGCGTTTTTGTTGCTGCTTGTAGCTGCCGGCGGCGTTTTATCTATGTCGTAGCCGCCGTTTCCATCGAACCCTTGGTCGCGAGGGTCGTCTGGCTCTGAGAACCACTGTAACGGGTTGAGTCTCCAGCTCCTGCTCTGAAGTCGTCGTCGGAGTTCGCAGAATGACGTTCTCAGTCCGCGCCAGAGGTTTACCCCCTTCGCAAGACTGAGGGGCAATCGTCATCAACGACCCAGAGCAAAGAGACTCGAATGATTCGAGTCTCCGGAGGCCCATTTCCGTTTTAACCAAACCCCTGGTTTTGGGACCCAAACCGGGGGTTTTTACCTCGAATTCGTGTGTTTGCACGAGTTATTTCGTTTGTTTTATGTCGAAGTTTGTCATAAACGAACTTCGATATACGTTTTGTCGTCCTGGCGCAAAATCGTCGCGTGCGAGGCACGCTAGCGATTTCGCGCCAATTTATTTTGACCTCACCCTCGCTACCCCTGTCCCTCATCCTCTCTTGCTCATTTGCAAAGAGGGCGAGGGGGGGCGAGGGCACGAGGCCACGAGGCCTTGCCCTCGAGGCCCTCGTGGCCCCTCAGCCGCCGATCGGGCTGAGGCCGCGATCGGCGGCTGGCGGCTAGCCGGCCGGTGGCCGGCCGGTCGCTTGGCCGGCCGCCGGCCGTCCAGCCGGCCGGCAGCGAGCTGGCCGACGGCCAGGGAATTGCTCGCCGCCGGCCAGCCCTCGCTGGCGCGAGGGGTGGTGCGCAACCACCCCTCGCTTCAGCGAGGAGGGAGGGCCGAACCGGCCCTCCCGCTACAATATTACTTAGACCGTCATTACAATAACCTCCTCATTCACCTCATAATGAGAATATCAGTTTTAGTTCACCTTGCCTCATCTTTTTTACATCATCAACATGAGCAGTTGTGGAAACCAAGACATCAGCAACAGCAAAAACTACATTTGATTGGCTTGGGCTCAACTCTCTTTGCATGACAAAACTATGTCTACACCATGTTGGCCAGGCAGTGAGTTCATGCACACGAGCCATCACCAAGCTGAGTGAGAAGCATGCCAAGCGGCATGTTACGCTACAAGAAATCCAGAAGTTGCAACATGGAGGAGCAGGAATAACAACACCAGCATTTGGAGCACCAATAGTGGCTGTTAGTGTCGTAGTTAACTTGTGACATAGAAGTCAAGATACGTATCCTTCAGGAGCCAACTCTTGTTCTGCATCACCATCAATGCCTTATTCCGTCATACCTCCCAATAACCCATAACACAATAGAGCGTAGCCTCCATACTTTGGTACTTTCAAGCTCCTCGCTGCTCTACCTCTTTACCTCGTGTTGCACTCATTATTGAGACCCAATGACTTTGAGTAACACCCACCACGCTACACTAGCAAGACAGGCTTTGACACTTGGGAGATGCTCTTCTAGATGTGGGTGGATGTAGAGGGTGTCTAGTCACACCATGTGCATTACTATGAGATGACTGATCCCTAATGCAAGTTATAACATATACAATGCGAGGGCTAATGTAAGCTAATCCACAAGAGGTGGTAGCGGGAAGTGTATCATGTTTGGAAGCCTTGAAAATTAGTTCTAAAGAGGGTGTGCACAAGAGCTCATAGCTAGCTCTTGCATTATTTGCTGTAGATGGGCCACGTCATCTTGCGAATTTCAACATCCTCTATTTGAGTGTGTCCGAGTCTGAGGGTGACTATTGGCGGTGTGCCATGCTCCTCACATCAAGCTTGAGAGATTAGGGCTGACACAATACTAGGCCCTTGCCACCATCATGATGGCGACCCATGGCGACTTGGCCAACATGTTCATCGATCGTGACACCAAGATATTGGAGGTCATTTCAGTCTAGCTAGAGTTGTTTTCCACAAGCTTGGTCTATGTTTTTTGGGACGAAAGTTGTTAAGAAGGTTGTCCATGCACTATAGTCTAATGTCGTTGTAACAATGTGGGATGGCTCATGCACCCACTCCTTGGTACACTCTTGTGACTCATCATCAAGGAAGTAAAGTGGCCACACGTGGGAAGGAGGGACACAACAAGTGGTAGGGGACAGGGATTAGGGGACAAGGACCTTGTACAAGCGGTGGTAGTAAAAGGTCAACCAGTTAGAGGGATGTCCACCGCGACACAAAATGAATGTTCTATCCCTAGATTTGGACAAAACCACGGACGACCTCAAGATGGCATAACATACTGAGTTTGCCTTTCCTCATGTCGGTTATGCCATGGCCATGATACTAGTCGACACGATGATCTCATTAGATGGTATGATGGAATGTACTTTTGTCGAAACCCGATGTTTTGTACTTGAGAAGATGCGAGTGTTCCCCCGTCAGTCCTCTCTCGTCGCACCATTGCTAGAGGCCCCAAGGTCCCCCATAACTTTAACCTATCTTTATGTACTAGCTTTCAGGATTATAATGGTCTCAGTTTCCATGTGTTCCTTGCCTCTCTGCCTCCTGTCCGGCCTACGCAAGTTTCCTTGTTACCTGACATGTCAGAATTCGCGACACTTGTTGTCGGCCAAGAGAGTTAAGTATAGTGGAAGAGTCCACTCCTTTGCTTTGTAGCCAAAAATCCAATCTTACAATGACACACATGATCTAGTGTACCGTCCTCCACTCTCAAAACTGCACCCACCCCCGAATTCTTGACTTTCTTAGACATTTTGAATCAATTTCCCATTCAAAGTAGTGGTGCGACATCCTTTGGTTATGCATACGATTCATAACACCCTTGACACTTTTGCCTTGGGCTGTGTTTGGGATTGTTTCACAACTAAGGACGTCTCCATACTTCCCCCCAAGCAAGGTACAGTCTGACAAGCCATAAAGTAAGATAATGTCGACCACAAGGAAAAAATCATGTATGCAGAATTTGATGGCTCAAATCACATGGTGTAGTTGAGTTTGACAATCGACCAAGCAGTCCAACGACCGCCTCACTTGGACGATCCGACACAAGCTAAAGCTAAATGACAATTTGGACAACTACCAAGCTTGTAGAATAACAGGAAGATTTTGGCAATTATTGGGGTCCAATTTTCTTTTGCTGGTTGGTCACTACACCATTGTCTCAACATTCATGTGTATAGTCACACACCATGGCTGGAAGCTCCAGCAGGCGGATGTAAACGATGCATCATTGCACGGTTGTTTCAATATAGAGACCTACATGCCTTGACTCCGTGATTTCACAGATGGCACCAACAAGGTTCGACGCTTGCACAAGGCGTTGTATAGTCAAATGGTCTTAACGGGACATGGATATCCCATCCACTTCAAAGAAGGGAATTCTTTGCATCAGTGTTGACTTAACATGTTTTCTTAATGCTTTGCCCGAGCCCCTCATGGCCACCTTAGTCTACGTTGAAGACCTGATTCCTTCTTGTAGACTTGCTGAGGTACAGTCCTTCCCGCACTCCACCTACAAGATGGAGAACCATGGTCCTTCGCGAGTCAGCATGGGTATGGAGCTCTAGTGTGACCGTTACCGCCATACCTTACATGTCCATCATGCTGTCTATGTCTGTGACATGTGAGATTGCAATGCTTCCCTTATGGCTGACGTTCCCGTGATGTCCACACGAATGACGTCCGTAGGCTAGCGGTTACTGAAATCCTTTGATGTGTCATATCTGCTCGATACCGTTGATGTCGAAGCGTGATTGGTTCTCTTAAATACCGCATGACAATGACTCATGCAAACCTACATTTTGTGGCTGATTGTTCTCTTGGTAGCCGTTGAATCAGCCATTTTTGTTCTCCTTATTACGCTTAGTATAACATTGTTTTGGCCGGCTTGTATTTTCGTGCATAACCCTCCGTCGTCGCGATTGATGGCTACATTGGTAACGATTTGACACAAGATGCTGCGCTCCCAGTTGGTAAGGCTATATCTTTTTGGTTGGTGGATTGCTATAATGTGGAAGAGGGAGGAACATTGATGTGTGGCCGGCAGCGCATGGGAGGCCACGTGCGTTGCACTTGGTGCAGGTACATGTGAGGGTGTTTGGTTGTATAGCTTGGTTACAACGTGTATGCATGCCCATTCGATACATCATGTGAGTGAAATGACACCCTTGTTGGCATGCCATATGGTTGTGTCCATGGGTTTTTGCTTGTTGATGATGTTGAGTGGATGAAGGATTGGCAGTTTGTGACCTTTTCTCATTGTCTTACTGCTTGTGATTTGTCCTCTCACCTCTGTCCCCTTGGTGCCATCGTTGTTGTAGGTTGTTTCTGTGCGTTTATGTATACGTCAAAATCTGATTATGCCTCACATAAGTTTTGATACTCCTGCACATATGCTTGAATGTTTCAGTACGCTACATGGTGCTTCCGGATGAATTAGGCTCTTCTTGTGTGTGACATTCTTTATGTGAGCGACTAAAATTGCAATCCTGTGTTGTGTGAAGATGGGGCCGTACTCCGTTTCTTTCAATGCGCGTCAAGATGATTGGATCCTCAGAATCGGGGCAAGGTGATGATTGGGTCACCAGAAAGGGGGCGAGGTGCTGCATGCGTCTGTCCAGTCGATGGGAAAGTGGTTTGGCGATGAACGGACGGATGCACACTCAACACGGACCCTACCGAGATTGTCGGTTTGCGCGACTGGTCCCCACCGGCCTGTCAGAGCGCTTCGAGGGCATTACTGTCGCGAAACCGGACTCAAAGGAAGTAGGTCCTTGCTGAGCCAGATGGCGCATGGCACAGTACGTGCTAGCTTTTCAGAAAAGAAGAGAGGTTCACTTTCCGAAAAAACTGGACTGGCCTCTGTCCTCACCAGACTCCGATTCCTCTTTGGTATGCGAAACCTTCAAATGCAAACCATATCAAATGATATGACTAGTTCTCTTTACTCCTTTTGAGATTGAGCCGTCGGGGTTTTTCTCTCGGGTTCCCCCGTCGGGCAGCAGCCGAGTCGGTCGAGCGGACGGCGACGTCGACGCAAGCGCACGAACTCGGCCAGCCGATGTCCCTCTACCCGCTGCGCTGTTCACGCAGCTGCTTTCATGCCCGAGGCGCCAACGAGCATGGCACTCGGTGAGCTGCCCTGGCACGCCAGGCCAACCCGTGCGAACCGTTCCGCACCATCTGATGATGCTGTCGCTCGCCCCGTCCTCGGAGGTGGTGGTGAGCATCATCTGCACATCAGTCGGGTGCACTACCACGACGCTTCCTCCGACTTTCTGCCACCCCGACAAATTACTAGCCTGGACCAGTGTCGGGCTGTCGGGGTGCTTCCATCTCCATCTGCAACATCCGAGCCGCACGATGCTCCTCACCCGAATCGCGCATCGTCCACGTATGCCATGTGCCGACCTGGAGCACCACTGCTCCTCGCCACTGCTCTTCCGGACCTCTTGCCACATCTGTACTCGCGTTATCCTGCTTTCTCGTTTTCCTATCTCACTCTGTCATCGGCGGGCGACACGAGGGCTGCCGCCGACTAACCTGTCACGGTTGCGCCACAACGTCCCAACAGAATCCGCAAGACCGCGTCGGTTCCCAAGTCTGGTACCCGCGACCGCCTCGCACGCTCGCGGTCCGCGATTCCATCGATCGGCGATCGGTGTGTCCATCCAGGCCCACCTACCGATCGACCAAGGGACTCCCCCTCCTGCCCACCCTCGAACAC
>SZWC01000254.1:494140-511030 GCA_023375785.1 Penium margaritaceum | reverse complement strand
TAGCAACTGTGTCCACTTAACACTTGGTCACTTTCGCGCGAGGTGCTAGTCAAAGACTAACTCCTGGGGCTTAGACCAACCAGTGTCTTCTTTATACTGTTCCTTAGTTGGACAACTCAGTGAGGAGAATCTAAGGCCAGATTGTGTAATTAGAATGAGGAATGAGCCTGGTACATATAGTCCTAGACCTGGCTTCTAAGGTGTGTGGGCAGTGACACTTTTGGGGTGGTCACTCCAAACCACCTCACCAGTCCGCCAATTGGCGCATCCACTGACCGCCAAGTGGCGCACTCTCCTCATGCATGGAGAAATGTCTAAGAAACTTCCCCTGTGCTAGAAAGTCAAAAAACCTCCTGCGCACATCAAGGCTCGATCGCAGGACCTATTGTCCTTAAGTCCAACATGCTATCCGTTGCGCTACACTTTTGGTGTCTCGCTTGAACTTGCACCACGAACAAGGTTTGGGGGACTTACTCCAAGGGAGCAGTGCATGCCCAACCTGTCCTTCAACCCATAGCAGTGGCCATGGGGCATAGAAGAACAACACATATTAAAGGTATTTGTACTTGCTAGTCAAAAACTAGTATTCAGAAACCATTATTTTCCACTCTGACCATTTGTGACTCGTGATATGAGTTGTCAAAGGTTACCACACATGGTGACTTTCTTTGGTCATGGTCAGTGCCATGTGCCTACTTTGGTTGGTCATCGTGCATGGTATCCACACCGTGCCACAACTCATTGAAGGTCCTTGTGCTTTTAAGTTGATACCTGGTGTTCCCAAACCATTGTGTCTCCCTCGGACCATTTGTGACTCGTATTATGAAGTGTCAATGTTGACCACACACAGTGGATTTCTTTGGTCAAAGGCAGAACATATGCCTACTTTGGTCCGTCATTGTGCATGGTAGCCACACCGTGCTACTACTGATTGAAGGTCGTTTTTCTTGCTAGTTGAGAACTGATATTCCCATACCATTGTTTCCCCCTCTGACCGTTTGTGACTCGTTTTATAGTTGGTGAACGTTGACCACCCATATTGAAATTATTTTGTCATGGTCAGTTACATATGCCTAGTTTGGTTGTTTGGTGTGCATAGTAGCCACACCGTGCCACTACGTATTGAAGTTCTTTGTCTCTTCTAGTGAATACATAGGGTTCCCAAACCATTGTCTCTCCCTCGGACCATTTGTGACTCGTGTTATGAGTTGTCAATGTTGACCACACATAGTGGACTTCTTCGGTCATAGTCAGTGACGTATGCATCCTTTGGTTGGTCACAATGCACGCTAGCCAGACCGTGCCACTGCTTGTTGAACGTCTTTGTACTTGCTAGTTGATAACTAGTATTCCCAACCCATTGTTTTCCCCTCTGACCATTCGTGACTCGTGTTATGAGTTTTCAACATTGACCAAACACTGTGAAATTTGTTTGGTCATGGTTAGTGACATATGCATACTTTGGTTGGTCAATGTGCATTGTGGCCACACTGTGCCACCACATATTAAAGGTATTTGTACTTGCTAGTCGATAACTAGTATTCAGAAACCATTATTTTCCACTCTGACCATTTGTGACTCGTGTTTTGAGTTGTCAAAGTTTACCACACACGGTGACTTTCTTTGGTCATGGTCAGTGACATGTGCCTACTTTGGTTGGTCATTGTGCATGGTATCCACACCGTGCCACAACTCATTGAAGGTCCTTGTGCTGTTTAGTTGATACCTGGTGTTCCCAAACCATTCTTTCTCCCTCTGACTATTTGTGACTTGTATTATGAAGTTTCAATGTTGACCACACACAGCGGATTTCTGTGGTCAAAGGCAGAACATATGCCTAATTTGGTCGGTCATTGTGCATGGTAGCCACACCGTGCTACTACTGATTGAAGGTCATTTTACTTGCTAGTTGAGAACTGATATTCCCATACCATTGTTTCCCCCTCTGACCGTTTGTGACTCGTGTTATGGTTGGTGAACGTTGACCACCCATGTTGAAATTATTCGGTCATAGTCAGTGACATATGCCTAGTTTGGTTGTTTGGTGTGAATAGTAGCCACACCGTGCCACTACGTATTGAATTTCTTTGTCCTTTCTAGTCAATACATTGGGTTCCCAAACCATTGTCTCTCCCTCTGACCATTTGTGACTTGTGTTGTGAGCTGTCAATGTGACAACACATAATGGACTTCTTCGGTCATAGTCTGTGACGTATGCATCCTTTGCTTTGCCACTATGCTAGCCACACCGTGCCACTGCTTGTTGAAGGAATTTGTACCTGCTAGTTTATAACTAGTGTTCCCAACCGATTGTTTCCCCCTCTGACCATTTGTGACCCGTGTTATGAGTTATCAACGTTGACCACACACTGTGAAATTTGTTTGGTCATGGTTAGTGACATATGCCTACTTTGGTTTGTCACTGTACATGGTTACCAAGCCATGTCACTATGTATTCAAAGGTCTTTGTGCTTTCTACTTGATAGCTAGTCTACTCAAACCATTGTTACCCCCTCTGACTATCTGTGACTTGTGTTGTGAGTTGTCAACATTGACCACATGAAGTGAAATATATTGGTCATGGTCAGTGACATATGCATACTTTGGTTAGTCACTGTGCATTGTAACCACGCTGTGCCACTACATATTAAAGGTATTTGTACTTTCTAGGCGAAAACTAGTATTCAGAAACCATTATCTTCCATTCTGATCATTTGTGGCTCGTGTTATGAGCTGTCAATGTTGACCACACATAGCGGACTTATTCGGTCATAGTCAGTGACGTATGCATCCTTTGGTTGGTCACTGTGAACGATAGCCACACCGTACCACTGCTTGTTGAAGGTCTTTGTATTTGCTAGTTGATAAGTAGTGTTCCCGACCCATTGTTTTCCCCTCTGACCATTTGTGACTCGTGTTATGAGTTTTCAACGTTGACCACACTGTGAAATTCGTTTGGTCATGGTAAGTGACATATGCCTACTTTGGTTTGTCACTGTACATGGTTACCACGCCGTGTCACTATGTATTGAAGGTCTTTGTGCTTTCTAGTTGATAGCTAGTCTTCCCAAACCATTGTTACCCCCTTTGACTATCTGTGACTCGTGTTGTGAGTTGTCAACATTGACCACATGAAGTGAAATTCTTCGGTCATGGTCAGTGACACATGCATACTTTGGTTGGTCACTGTGCATTGTAGCCACACTGTGCCACTACATATTAAAGGTTCTTGTACTTGCTCATCGATAACTAGTATTCAGAAACCATTATCTTCCAGTCTGACCATTTGTGACTCGAGTGATGAGTTGTCAATGTTTACCACACATGGTGACTTTCTTTGGTCATGGTCAGTGACATGTGCCTACTTAGGTTGGTCATCGTGCATGTTATCCACACCGTGCCACAACTCATTGAAGGTCCTTGTGCTTTTTAGTTGATACCTGGTGTTCCCAAACCATTGTTTCTCCCTCTGACCGTTTGTGACTCGTATTATGAAATATCAATGTTGACCACAGACAGCAGATTTCTTTGGTCAAAGGCAGTACATATGCCTACCCTGGTCGGTCATTGTGCATGGTAGCCACATCGTGCTACTAATGACTGAAGTTCGTTGTACTTGCTAGTTGGTATCTCGTATTCCTAAACTATTGTTTCCCCCCTCTGACAATTCGTGACCCATATTATGGGTTGTCAACGTTGAGCACACATAGTGAAATTATTTGGTCATGGTGCATGGTACATGCCTAATCTGTTTGGTCATTGTGCATGGTAGCCACACTGTGCCACTTCTTGTTGAAGGTCTTTGTACTCGCTAGTCAATAAATAGCAAAAGGTTTTTCCGTTTGACACCAGGTCGGTTTTTGTTTATTTGTTGCACGTAGGTGCCTTCACTGGAATACTCCCTCCCACCCCCCCTAGAGGGATGTTCCGTGGACGACCTGGAGGACAGATTTGCGACCTTATTACGACACCCCCCTACCCCCCCACGGCTTGGGCTCAAAGGTAGAGTAGAGGTATCACAACACGGCCGCCCCCCCCCCCAGGTTGCGAGCCTATTCTATATTGCGCGTACGAGGATTCAAACCCAGGACCTACCGCTCCAGAATCTAACTCTATAAGTAGTAAGCCAACTCACATGGTGTTTATATGATGTCCAAAGGATGTTATAGGAGTTCCTATGGGTAGAGGACATAAACAAAAGGGGTGTACGGTTAGAGGGTAGTTTTTAAAATCATGAATAATAAGAAAGTCAGCTTAATCATAAACAATTGACACGGACGGAATTGCAAATTTTGCAACTTTGAGATTGAATAACTTGTCTACCGTTCCTCCGACTGACCAGCCATAACAAGGAAAGTTGACTACACACAGTGATATTCTTTTTATAATGTCCAGTGACACAGGCATACTTTTGTTGGTCATTGTGCATGGTAGCCACACCGTGCCACCACTTATCGAAGGTCTTTGTACTTGCTAGTCGATACCAAGTATTCCCAAACCATTGTTACCCCCTTTGACTATCTGTGACTCGTGTTGTGAGTTGTCAACATTGACCACATGAAGTGAAATTCTTCGGTCATGGTCAGTGACGTATGCCTATTTTGGTTTATCACTGTACGTGGTTACCACGCCATGTCACTACGCATTGAAGGTCTTTGTGCTTTCTAGTTGATAGCTAGTCTTCCCACACAATTGTTACCCCCCTCTGACGATCTGTGACTCGTGTTGTGAGTTGTCAACATTGACCACATGAAGTGAAATTCTTCGGTCATGGTCAGTGACGTATGCCTATTTTGGTTTATCACTGTACGTGGTTACCACGCCATGTCACTACGCATTGAAGGTCTTTGTGCTTTCTAGTTGATAGCTAGTCTTCCCACACAATTGTTACCCCCCTCTGACTATCTGTGACTCGTGTTGTGAGTTGTCAATGCTGACCACACATAGTGGACTTCTTCGGTCATTGTCTGTGACGTATGCATCCTTTGGTTGGTCACTGTGCACGCTAGCCACACCGTGCCACTGCTCGTTGAATGACTTTCTACTTGCTAGCTGATAACTAGCGTTCCCAACCGATTGTTTCCTCCTCTAACCATTTTTGACCCGTGTTATGAGTTTTCAACGTTGACCACACACTGTGAAATTCTTTTGGTCGTCGTTAGTGACATGCACATACTTTGCTTTGTCACTGTACGGGGTTGCCACGCCGTGTCACTACGTATTGAAGGTCTTTGTGCTTTCTAGTTGATAGCTAGTCGTCCAAAACCACTGTTACCCTCTCTCACTATCTGTGACTTGTGTTGTGAGTTGTCAACATTGACCACATGAAGTGAAATTATTTGGTCATGGTCAGTGACTATGCATATGTTGGTTGGTCACTGTGCATTGTAGCCACACAGTGCCACTACATATTAAAGGTATTTGTACTTGCTAGTCAAACATTAGTATTCTGAAACCATTATTTTCCACTCTCACCATTTGTGACTCGTGTTATGAGTTGTCAAAGGTTACCACACATGGTGACTTTCTTTGATCATGGTCAGTGACATGTGCCTACTTTGGTTGGTCATCGTGCATGGTATCCACACCGTGCCACAACTCATTGAAGGTCCTTGTGCTTTTTAGTTGATACCTGGTGTTCCGAAATCATTTTTTCTCCCTCTGACCATTTGTGACTCGTATTATGAAATGTCAATGTTGACCACACAGCGGAATTCTTTGGTCAAAGGCAGTACATATGCCTACTTTGGTCGGTCATTGTGCATGGTAGCCACGCTGTGCTACTACTGATTGAAGTTCGTTTTACTTGCTAGTTGAGAACTGATATTCCCATACCATTGTTTCCCCCTCTGACCGTTTGTGACTCGTGTTATGGTTGGTGAACGTTGACAACCCATATTGAAATTATTTGGTCATGGTCAGTGACATATGCCTAGTTTGGTTGTTTGGTGTGCATAGTAGCCACACCGTGCCACTACGTATTGAATTTCTTTGTCCTTTCTAGTCGATACATAGGGTTCCAAAACCATTGTCTCTCCCTCTGACCATTTGTGACTCGTGTTATGAGTTGTCAATGTTGACCACACATAGTGGACTTCTTCGATCATAATCAGTGACGAATGCATCCTTTGGTTGGTCACTGTGCATGCTAGCCACACCGTGCCACTGCTTGTTGAACGTCTTTGTACTTGCTAGTTGATAACTAGTGTTTCCAACCAATTGTTTTCCCCTCTGACTATTTGTGACTCGTGTTATGAGTTTTCTACGTTGACCACACACTGTGAAATTCGTTTGGTCATGGTTAGTGACATATGCCTACTTTGGTTTGTCACTGTACATGGTTACCACGCCGTGTCATTGTGTATTGAAGGTCTTTGTGCTTTCTAGTTGATAGCTAGTCTTCCCAAACCATTGTTACCCCCTCTGACTATCTGTGAATCGTGTTGTGAGTTGTCAACATTGACGACATGAAGTGAAATTCTTTGGTCATGGTCAGTGCCATATGCATAATTTGGTTGGTCACTGCGCATTGTAGCCACACTGTGCAACTACATATTAAAGGTATTTGTACTTGCTAGGTGAAAACTACTATTCATAAACCATTATCTTCCACTCTGATCATTTGTGACTCGTGTTATGAGTTGTCAAAGTTTACCACACATACTGACTTCCTTTGGTCATGGTCAGTGAGATGTGCGTACTTTGGTTGGTCATCGTTCATGGTATCCACAGAGTGTCACAACTCATTGAAGTTCCTTGTGCTTTTTAGTTGATACCTGGTGTTCCCAAACCATTGTTTCTCCCTCTGACCATTTGTGACTCGAATTATGAAGTGTCAATGTTGACCACACACAGCAGACTTCTTTGGTCAAAGGCAGTACATATGCCTACCCTGGTCGGTCATTGTGCATGGTAGCTACACCGTGCTACTACTGACTGAAGTTCGTTGTACTTGCTAGGTGGTATCTAGTATTCCTAAACTATTGTTTCCCCCCTCTGAAAATTCGTGACCCATATTATGGGTTGTCAACGTTGAGCACACATAGTGAAATTATTTGGGCATGGTGCATGGTACATGCCTAATCTGGTTGGTCATTCTGCATGGTAGCCATACTGTGCCACTTCTTGTTCAAAGTCTTTGCACTTGCTAGTCAATAAATAGCAAAAGGTTTCTCCCTTTGACACCAGGTCGGTTTTTGTTTATTTGTTGCGTGTAGGTGACCTCACTGGAATACTCCCTCCCACCCCCCCCCTAGAGGGATGTTGCGTGGACGACCTGGAGTACAGATTTCCGACCGCATTATGACACCCCCCCTACCCCCCCATGGCTTGGGCTCGAAGGTAGAGTAGAGGTATCACAACACGGCCGCCCCCCCCCCAGGTCGCGAGCCTATTCTATATTGCGCGTACGAGGATTCAAACCCAGGACCTACCGCTCCAGAATCTATCTCTATAAGCACTAAGCCAACTCACATGGTGTTTATATGATGTCCAAATGATGTTATAGGAGTTCCTATGGGTAGAGGACATAAACTAAGGGGGTGTACGATTAGAGGGTAGTTTTTAAAATCATGAATAATAACAAAGTCAGTTTCATCATAAACAATTGACGCAGACGGAATTGCAAATTTTGCAACTTTGAGATTGAATAACTTGTCAACCGTTCATCCGACTGACCAGCCATAACAAGGAAAGTTGACTACACACAGTGAAATTTGTTTTATAATGTCCAGTGACACAGGCATACTTTTTTTGGTCATTGTGCATGGTAGCCACACCGTGCCAACACTTATTGAAGGTCTTTGTACTTGCTAGTCGATACCAAGTATTCCCAAACCATTGTTTCTCCCTCTGCCCATTCTTTACTTGTATTATGAGTTGTGAACGCTGACCACACACACTAAACTTCTTTGGTCATGAGCAGTGATGTATGCCTACTTGGATAGGTCATTGTGCACAGTAGCCACACTGTGGTAATACATATGAAATATCTTTGTACTTGCTAGAAGATACATAGTGTTTGGAAACCATTTCCCCCCCCCCTCCGACCATTTTGGACCCGTGTGATGGGTTGTGAACATTGACCACCCATATTGAAATTCTTTGGTCATGGTCACTGACAGATGCCTAGTTTGTTTTATCACAGTACGTGGTTACCACGCCATGTCACTACGCATTGAAGGTCTTTGTGCTTTCTAGTTGATAGCTAGTCTTCCCACACAATTGTTACCCCCCTCTGACTATCTGTGACTCGTGTTGTGAGTTGTCAACATTGACCACATGAAGTGAAATTCTTTGGTCATGGTCAGTGACATATGCATACTTTGGTTGGTCACTGTGCATTGTAGCCACACTGTGCCACTACATATTGAAGGTATTTGTACTTGNCCCCCCCTCCGACCATTTTGGACTCGTGTTATGGGTTGTGAACGTTGACCACCCATATTGAAATTCTTTGGTCATGGTCACTGACATATGCCTAGTTTGTTTTATCACAGTACGTGGTTACCACGCCATGTCACTACGCATTGAAGGTCTTTGTGCTTTCTAGTTGATAGCTAGTCTTCCCACACAATTGTTACCCCCCTCTGACTATCTGTGACTCGTGTTGTGAGATGTCAATGCTGACCACGCATAGTGGACTTCTTCGGACATAGTCTGTGATGTATACATCCTTTGGTTGGTCACTGTGCATGCTAGCCACACCGTGCCACTACTTTTTGAGGAATTTGTACTTGCTAGTTGATAACTAGTGTTCACAACCGGTTGTTTCCCCATCTCACCATTTGTGACCCGTATTATGAGTTTTCAACGTTGACCACACACTATGGAATTGGTTTTGGTCGTGGTTAGTGACATGCGCATACTTTGCTTTGTCACTCTAAAGGGTTACCATGCCGTTTCACTACGTATTGAAGGTCTTTGTGCTTTCTAGTTGATAGCTAGTCTGCCCAAACCATTGTTACCCCCTCTGACTATCTGTGACTTGTGTTGTGAGTTGTCAACATTGACCACATGAAGTGAAATTCTTTGGCCATCATCAGTGACATATGCATACTTTGGTTGGTCACTGTGCATTGTAGCCACACTGTGCCACTACATATTAAAGGTATTTGTACTTGCTAGGCAAAAACTAATATTCAGAAACCATTATCTTCCACTCTGATCATTCGTGACTCGTGTTATGAGTTGACAATGTTTACCACACATGGTGACTTTCTTTGGTCATGGTCATTGACATGTGCCTAGGTTGGTTGGTCATCGTGCATGGTATCCACACCGTGCCACAACTCATTGAAGGTCCTTGTGCTTTTTAGTTGATACCTGGTGTTCCCAAACCATTTATTCTCCCTCTGACTATTTGTGACTCGTATTATGAAATGTCAATATTGACCACACATAGCAGATTTATTTGGTCAAAGGCAGTACATATGCCTATTTTGGTCGGTCATTGTCCATGGTAGCCACACTGTGCTACTACTGATTGAAGTTTGTTTTACTTGCTAGTTGAGAACTGATATTCCCATACCATTGTTTCCCCCTCTGACGTTTTGTGACTCGTGTTATAGTTGGTGAACGTTGACCACCCATATTGAAATAAGTTGGTCAGGGTCGGTGACATATGCCTAGTTTGGTTGTTTGTTGTGCATATTAGCCACACCGTGCCACTGCGTTCTGAAGTTCTTTGTCTCTTCTAGTGAATACATAGGGTTCGCAAACCATTGTCTCTCCCTCTGACCATTCGTGACTCGTGTTATGAGTTGTCAATATTGACCACACATAGTGGACTTCTTCGGTCATAGTCAGTGACGTATGCATCCTTTGGTTGGTCACTGTGCACGCTAGCCACACCGTGCCACTGCATGTTGAAGGTCTTTGTACTTGCTAGTTGATAAGTAGTGTTCCCAACCCATTGTTTTCCCCTCTGAAAATTTGTGACTCGTGTTATGAGTTTTCAACGTTGAACACACACTGTGAAATTCATTTGGTCATGGTTAGTGACGTATGCCTATTTTGGTTTGTCACTGTACATGGTTACCACGCCGTGTCACTATGTATTGAAGGTCTTTGTGCTTTCTAGTTCATATGTAGTCTTCCCAAACCATTGTTACCCCCTCTGACTATCTGTGACTCGTGTTGTGAGTTGTCAACATTGACCACATGAAGTGAAATTCTTTGGTCATGGTCAGTGACATATGCATACTTTGGTTGGTCACTGTGCATTGTAGCCACACTGTGCCACTACATATTAAAGGTATTTGTACTTGCTCGTCGATAACTAGTATTCAGAAACCATTATCTTCCACTCTGACCATTTGTGACTCGTATTATGAAGTGTCAATGTTGACCACACACAGCGGATTTCTTTGGTCAAAGGCAGTACATATGCCTACTTTGGTCGGTCATTGTGCATGGTAGCTACACCGTGCTAATATTGATTGAAGTTTGTTTTACTTGCTAGTTGAGAACGGATATTCCCATACCATTGTTTCCCCCTCTGACCGTTTGTGACTCGTGTGTTATGGTTGGTGAACGTTGACCACCCATATTGAAATTATTTGGTCATGGTCAGTGACATATGCCTAGTTTGGTTGTTAAGTGTGCATATAAGCCACACCGTGCCACTATGTATTGAAATTCTTTGTCCTTTTTAGTCGATACATAGGTTTCGCAAACCATTGCCTCTCCCTCTGACCATTTGTGACTCGTATTATGAGCTTTCAATGTTGACCACACATAGTGGACTTCTTTGGTCATAGTCAGTGACGTATGCATCCTTTGGTTGGTCACTGTGCACGCTAGCCACACCGTGCCATTGCTTGTTGAACGTCTTTGTACTTGCTAGTTGATAAGTAGTGTTCCCAACCCATTGGTTTCCCCTCTGACCATTTGTGACTCGTGTTATGAGTTTTCAATGTTGAACCACACACTGTGAAATTCGTTTGGTCATGGTTAGTGACATATGCCTACTTTGGTTTGTCACTGTACATGGTTACAACGCCGTGTCACTATGTATTGAAGGTCTTTGTGCTTTCTAGTTGATAGCTAGTCTTCCCAAACCATTGTTACCCACTCTGACTATCTGTGACTTGTGTTGTGAGTTGTCAACATTGACCACATTAAGTGAAATTCTTTGGTCATGGTCAATGCCATATGCATACTTTGGTTGGTCACTGTGCATTGTAGCCAAACTGTGCCTCTACATATTAAAGGTATTTGTACTTTCTCGTCGATAACTAGTATTCAGAAACCATTATCTTCCACTCTGACCATTTGTGACTCGTGTGATGAGTTGTCAATGTTTACCATACATGGTGACTTTCTTTGTTCATGGTCAGTGACATGTGCCTACTTAGGTTGGTCATCGTGCATGGTATCCACACCGTGCCACAACTCATTGAAGGTCCTTGTGCTTTTTAGTTGATACCTGGTGTTCCCAAACCATTGTTTTCCCCTCCGACCATTTGTGACTCGTATTATGAAGTGTCAATGTTGACCACACACAGCGGATTTCTTTGGTCAAAGGCAGTACATATGCCTACTTTGGTCGGTCATTGTGCATGGTAGCCACACCGTGCTACTATTCATTGAAGTTCTTTTTACTTGCTAGTTGAGAAAGGATATTCCCATACCATTGTTTCCCCCTCTGACCGTTTGTGACTCGTGTGTTATGGTTGGTGAACGTTGACCACCCATATTGAAATTATTTGGTCATGGTCAGTGACATATGCCTAGTTTGGTTGTTTTGTGTGCATATAAGCCACACCGTGCCACTACGTATTGAAGTTCTTTGTCCTTTCTAGTCGATACATAGGTTTCCCAAACCATTGTCTCTCCCTCTGACCATTTGTGACTCGTGTTATGAGTTGTCAATGTTGACCACACATAGTGGACTTCTTTGGTCATAGTCAGTGACGTATGCATACTTTGGTTGGTCATTGTGCACGCTAGCCACACCGTGCCACTGCTTGTTGAACGTCTTTGTACTTGCTAGTTGATAACTAGTGTTCCCAACCCATTGTTATACCCTCTGACCATTTGTGACTCGTGTTATGAGTTTTCAACGTTGACCACACACTGTGAAATTCGTTTGGTCATGGTTAGTGACATATGCCTACTTTGGTTTGTCACTGTACATGGTTACCACGCCGTGTCACTATGTATTGAAGGTCTTTGTGCTTTCTAGTTGATAGCTAGTCTCCCCAAACCATTGTTACCCCCTCTGACTATCTGTGACTCGTGTTGTGAGTTGTCAACATTGACCACATGAAGTGAAATTCTTTGGTCATGGTCAGTGACATATGCATACTTTGGTTGGTCACTGTGCATTGTAGCCACACCGTGCCACTACATATTAAAGGTATTTGTACTTGCTCGTCGATAACTAGTATTCAGAAACCATTATCTTCCACCCTGACTATTTGTGACTCGTGTGATTGCTGAAAATTGCCCCTCCGCATGCCCAAGTGCGGCGCCGGGAGGTGCCGACGAGCCGCCAGAAAGTGAAAACTCCGCTCCGGCGGATCTGGCGAATCGACAATTGCTCGGATCCTAAAATTGAGGATTGCCCTGAAAGTTGGCGAGTTGCTAAATCCGGTGGAAGTTGTTTCGCCGGAATCGGATAAGTATCAAGGGAGATATGGCCTTTCAAAGTTGGGGTGTGGGCAACGACTCTGGGAGCCGGCTGCGACTCGAAATCCGGTGGATAATCGACCGGATCGAGTAACAAAATTACCATGTGGAGAAAATGCTCCGATAGGCCTGCCGAGGCGTCCGGCGGATGATCCGCCTGATCAGGTGGATCATCCACCGGATCCAGTAGTGCAGGTTGTTACTGGGGGATTTAGCCAAAATCATGACTCGGCGTCCGAAACCCAGTATTACGTTTTGTTACTCGGGGACAGTCAAAATTCTGACTGCAGGTCCGCGGACAGGTTTCGAACCTCGTCACACCCCATCACCAAACTCGACCCAAAAGTGGGTAGGGTGCGTGGAAACAGTGCAGGGGACCCCTACACCACGTGCAAGTGGACCTGCGCCTTGGGAAAGGCGCTTCGCACGTGAAGGAAGGCACCACGGCGTGTGCGCGCCATGGAGGCGTTAGGCGTTTCTGTGGTGGGTGAGACCTGCGCTTCGGCAAGCATAACTTGAGCTACGCTTGGCCGAATCGCGCGCAGTTTGGTGCGTTGGAAAGCTCATGACTAGCCCTATAAATTTTGTGATCATGTCTATGTCCAACAAATAACGCAAAACGACGTTATTCCCTTTGCAAACTGACTGTCTCTAAATTCCTGCTCACATAGCGTGAGGCGACCAGAAAGCTCACGCTCAGTCTCAGATTCGCCCAAAACAGTAGACGTGAATCACTAGAGACTATCAGACCAATGTCAGGACCGCATCCACGCGGCTCTCATCCTGACAAAGGGTTATGGGCCCACGGGTCTGATAGCCTCCAACGTTCACGTCTTCCGCAGCGCACGGGATCGTCATCTTGGACGTCGCCATGAAGTTCTGAGAACTCGTCGAAGTAGCAGCTGCGCACATGGCGCAGAAGGAGACGCAGCCCATCCAGAAGTATGCGGGTGGCCCAGGCTTTGGGCTATGGAGGTGGCACATCGAGTTGCACCTCTCGCATAAGGGGCTGCTTGATGTCATGCTGGGAAAGGAGGTGCTCACAGAGGCGACTGCTACGGACGCGGAGAAGCAGGCCTTCGAAAAGAAGAACACGGAGGCGCTCATACTCCTGATGTCCGGGACTGCTGAGTCGTAGTGGGGCTACTTCCAAGGCTGCAAGCTGGCAGCCGAAGCTTTGCAAAAACTCTGCTCCATCCATCAATCCAAGTCGCTCGTGAACACAATCTTCGCGATGAAGCGACTCCTCACGGTGAGAATCGAGGAGGGAGATGATGTCATCTCTGCCATGCAGCAGATCGAGTCGCTCGCCTCGCAATGCAATGACGTGTGGTGGAAGATTGACACGCAGCTGCAGGCGATGGCCCTCCTCATGGCCCTACCTGACAGTTGGGGCCCACTCATCACCGTCCTCAGAGGATGGGCAGAGGACAAGCTCACCTATGGCGCGGTCGCAGAGTACATCCGCAACGAGGCACAGCGCCGGAGCTGCATGGAGTCCTCGTCTTCCTCATCGGCCCTTGTCGCAAAAACGCGTGGTGGCAGAAACGGGGGCAAAGGAAGCGTCGGAAGAGGCGGCGGCAAGAAGGGCGCCAAGAAAGGTGCGTGCCGCAACTGCGGCAAGGAGGGCCATTGGGCCTGCAAGTGCCCGGAGGAGGCGAAGACCGGCGGCAAAAACAGCTAGGGCAGGTCTCTCCTCAACGGCAACAAGAATCACTTCCTCAAGAAGGCCAACAGGCGGTGCCTAGATTCCGGGGCCGAGGAGCACACCCAAGTCGAGAAGGTGGGGTTCGTCACCTACGAGAAGTCCTCCAAGTCGATGGTGGTCGCTAACGACAAAGTCGAGCCGGCGGCCGGCCAAGGCGACGTGGAGGTGGAAGTCGTGGTGGGCGGTAAGAAGGAGCTATACACAATCCGTGATGTGTAGCACGTCCCCGGCCTGGCTGACATCCTGAGTGTCAGTCGCTTGACGGAAAGGGGTATGAGGTGCTCTTCCGCAGGAAAGGCGCAGTGGTGCGCATCGACGGCGACGGCGAGGTCGTGCTGGAGGCGAAGCGCGAGGGCGGTCTCTACATCGTGGAGACCAAGGTGGTCCCCGCGGCATCAGACGCAGCAGACTCGCAGGAGCGCGTCGTCAACATGGCCAAGGGAGGGAGCACTCATCTGGAGCTCTGGCACCGACGGTTGGAGCATTCGGCGCCCGCAACCGTTAAGGAGATGGCGAAGCGTGACATGGTGCGCGGCCTCGTCATCAACGGTGCAGCAGACGCGGCAGCAGATGCAGCAGCGCACAAAAAGTGCGAGCCTTGCATTTTGGGCAAGGCGCGACGCAAGCCGTTCAATGAGAACGAGGCTCGCGCAAAGGACCTACTGGAGGTCGTGCACAGCGACGTGTGCGGACCATTCAAAACGCCGTCAAACAGCGGCTTGAGATACTTCGTCACCTTCATTGACGACTGCAGCAGAAAACTCTACGTGTACTTCATGAAGCGGAAAGGCGAGGTCCTGGACCGGCTGAAGGAGTACGTCGCAGCGGTGGAGAGGCAGACTGGCCGGAAGGTCAGAGCGCTACGCAGCGACAATGGCGGAGAGTACGTGGGCTGCAGCGGGTGGATGAAGCAGCAGGGTATCAAGTGGGAACCCACTACGCCGTACTCGCCATAGTCCAACGGAGTGGCGGAGCGGGCGAACCAGACGCTGCTCAACATGGTGCGGACCATGCTTGTGGATGCGGGGTTGCCGTGAGGGTTCTGGGCGGAGGCTGTGTGTACAGCGAGCTACACCATGAACCTCACCCCAACAGCGGTGCTGAAGGGTAAGGGCGGCTGGAAGACGCCGCAGGAGGTTTGGAGCGGGCGCAAGCCAAACGTGGCGCACCTGAAGGTGTTCGGGTGCAAGGCGCACCCGATGGTGCAGGCGGCGCAATGACGTGGCAGCAAGCTAGAACTGCTGGCGAAGCCGTGCTTGTTCCTCGGCTATGAGAGCGCGCAAAAGGCGTACAGGCTCTGGGACCCGCGCATGCAAGAGATCATCCGCAGCCGTGACGTTGAGTTTGACGAGCAGCAAAGCTTCAGCAGCAGCAACAACGACATGAGCGTCGGGAACACTCCAAAACAGGGGGAGTGGTTCTAGCTCCTTGATTACGAGGAGGAGCCGGCGGACGCGGAGGTCGATGATGTGGCGTCGGAGCGCGGCGGTGCAGCAGGTGCAGCAGCCGACGCGGAGGACTCCGATGACGATGCAGCTGGGCTTGAGATCCGGCGGAATGATCCGTCGAAGGAGGTACCACGGGTGCCGAAGCGCGCACTCCCGGCGGAGTTCGCATCGGGCGTCGGAGAAAAATATTCCGGACGCGCCGCCCGTCCGGTTGATGGTTCACCGGAGCGGGAGGAATCCTCAGGGAGCCGTCCGGTCGATGATTCACCGGAGCGGGCTGAGTCGGAAGGATCGCAGCAGAGCGACGAGACGCCGCCAAGACTGCCGCACCGCAGCGGGAGGCAGCGGAGAGCGGGGAAGCGTTTCGACGCAGGCACCGGTCGATGGATCGGCATGACGCGGTGCATGCTGGCTGCATCAACGGAACCGACAACCGTGCAAGAGGCGCTTGCGCGGCCCGAGGGGAAGCAGTGGGACGCCGCCATCAAGTCAGAGTTGGCGTCCATTGCTGAAACCGACACGTGGCAGCTGGTTGACAGGCCGAAAGACGCCAAGGTCATCGGCTCCAAGTGGGTCTTCAAGACCAAGTTCACAAAGGAAGGTCTGGTTGACAAGTACAAGGCGCAGCTCGTGGCGAAGGGGTACGCACAGCGTAAGGGCGAGCAATACGATGAGACGTTCGTCCCCGTCGCCAAGTTCACAAGCATCCGGACGATCCTTGCGGTGGCAGCCGCGAAGGACATGGAGCTCCACCAAATGGACGTAAAAACGGCCTTCCTCAACGGCATCATCGACAAAGAAATCTACATGGAGGTGCCGGAGGGGGTGGCGGCGCCGGAGGGCGAGGTGTGCAAGCTGCGGAATTCCTTGTACGGGCTAAAACAATCGCCCCGATGCTCGTACCAACAGATGGACAGCTTCATGGGACAAATCGGCATCAAGCGCTGTGAGGCGGATCACAGCGTGTACGTGCAGCGCAGCAAGAAGCTACATCAGATTGTCGCACTCTATGTGGACGATCTGATTTTGTGCTCCTCAGACCTGTCAAGCCTACAGCAGTTGAAAGAGCAACTGAGCAGCAGGTTCCAGATGTCGGACATG
>SZWC01000254.1:455153-493834 GCA_023375785.1 Penium margaritaceum | reverse complement strand
CCGGAATCGGACAAGTATCGAGGGAGATATGGCCTTCCAAAGTTGGGGTGTGCGCAGGGACTCTGGGAGCCGGCTGCGACTCGAAATCCGGTGGATAATCGACCGGATCGAGTAACAAAATTACCATGTGGAGAAAATGCTCTGATAGGCCTGCCAAGGCGTCCGGCGGATGATCCGCCTGACCAGGTGGATCATCCACCGGATCCAGTAGTGCAGGTTGTTACTGGGAGATTTAGCCAAAATCATGACTCGGCGTCCGAAACCCAGTAGTACGTTTTGTTACTCAGGGACTTAGTCAAAATTCTGACTGCAGGTCCGCGGACAGGTTTCGAACCTCGTCACACCCCATCACCAAACTCGACCCAAAAGTGGGTAGGGTGCGTGGAAACAGTGCAGGGGACCCCTACACCACGTGCAAGTGGACCTGCGCCTTGGGAAAGGCGCTTCGCACGTGAAGGAAGGCACCACGGCGTGTGCGCGCCACGGAGGCGTTAGGCCTTTCTGTGGTGAGTGAGACCTGCGCGTTGCAAGCATAACTTGAGCTACGCTTGGCCGAATCGCGCGCGGTTTGGTGCGTTGGAAAGCTCATGACTAGCCCTATAAATGTTGTGATCATATCTATGTCCAAACAATAACGCAAAACGACGTTATTCCCTTCGCAAACTGACTGTCTCTAAATTCCTGCTCACATAGCGTGAGGCGACCAGAAAGCTCACGCTCAGTCTCAGATTCGCCCAAAACAGTAGACGTGAATCACTAGAGACTATCAGACCAACGTCGGGACTGCATCCATGCGGCTCTCATCCTGACAGTGATGAGTTGTCAATATTTACCACACATGGTGACTTTCTTTGGTCATGGTCAATGACATGTGCCTACTTAGGTTGGTCATAGTGCATGGTATCCACACCATGCCACAACTCATTGAAGGTCCTTGTGCTTTTTAGTTGATACCTGGTGTTCCCAAACCATTGTTTTCCCCTGTGACCATTTGTGACTCGTATTATGAAGTGTCAATGTTGACCACACACAGCGGATTTCGTTGGTCAAAGGCAGTACATATGCCTACTTTGGTCAGTCATTGTGCATGGTAGCCACACCGTGCTACTATTGATTGAAGTTCATTTTACTTGCTAGTTGAGAACGGATATTCCCATACCATTGTTTCCCCCTCTGACCGTTTGTGACTCGTGTGTTATGGTTGGTGAACGTTGACCACCCATATTGAAATTATTTGGTCATGGTCAGTGACATATGCCTAGTTTGGTTGTTTGGTGTGCATATAAGCCACACCGTGCCACTACATATTAAAATTCTTTGTCCTTTCTAGTCGATACATAGGTTTCCCAAACCATTGTCTCTCCATCTGACCATTTATGACTCGTGTTATGAGTTGTCAATGTTGACCACACATAGTGGACTTCTTCGGTCATAGTCAGTGACGTATGCATCCTTTGGTTGGTCACTGTGCACGCTAGCCACACCGTGCCACTTCTTGTTGAACTTCTTTGTACTTGCTAGTTGATAACTAGTGTTCTCAACCCATTGTTTTCCCCTCTGACCATTTGTGACTCGTGTTATGAGTTTTCAACGTTGACCACACACTGTGAAATTCGTTTGGTCATGGTTAGTAACATATGCCTACTTTGGTTTGTCACTGTACATGGTTACCACGCCGTGTGACTATGTATTGAAGGTCTTTGTGCTTTCTAGTTGATAGCTAGTCTTCCCAAACCATTGTTACCCCCTCTGACTATTTGTGACTCGTGTTGTGAGTTGTCAACATTGACCACATGAAGTGAAATTCTTTGGTCATAGTCAGTGACATATGCATACTTTGGTTGGTCACTGTGCATTGTAGCCACACTGTGCCACTACATTTTAAAGGTATTTCTAATTGCTCGTCGATAACTAGTATTCAGAAACCATTATCTTCCACTCTGACAATTTGTGACTCGTGTGATGAGTTATCAATGTTTACCACACATGGTGACTTTCTTTGGTCATGGTCAGTGACATGTGCCTACTTAGGTTGGTCATCGTGCATGGTATCCACACCGTGCCACAACTCATTGAAGATCCTTGTGCTTTTTAGTTGATACCTGGTGTTCCCAAACCATTGTTTTCTCCTCTGACCATTTGTGACTCGTATAATGAAGTGTCAATGTTGACCACACACAGCGGATTTCTTTGGTCAAAGGCAGTACATATGCCTACTTTGGTCGGTCATTGTGCATGGTAGCCACACTGGCTGCTACTGATTGAAGTTTGTTTTACTTGCTAGTTGAGAACTGATATTCCCATACCATTTTTTCCCCCTCTGACCGTTTGTGACTCGTGTTATGGTTGGTGAACGTTGACCACCCATATTGAAATTATTTGGTCATGGTCAGTGACATATGCCTAGTTTGGTTATTTGGTGTGCATAGTAGCCACACCATGCCACTACGTATTGAAGTTCTTTGTCCTTTCTAGTCGATGCATAGGGTTCCCAAACCATTGTCTCTCCCTCTGACCATTTGTGACTCGTGTTATGAGTTGTCAATGTTGACAACACATAGTGGACTTCTTCGGTCATAGTCAGTGAAGTATGCATCCTTTGGTTGGTCACTGTGCACGCTAGCCACACCGTGCCACTGCTTGTTGAACGTCTTTGTACTTGCTAGTTGATAACTAGTGTTCCCAACCCATTGTTTTCCCCTCTGACCATTTGTGACTCGTGTTATGAGTTTTCAACGTTGACCACACACTGTGAAATTTGTTTGGTCATGGTTAGTGACATGTGCCTACTTTGGTTTGACACTGTACATGGTTACCACGACGTGTCTCTATGTATTGAAGGTCTTTGTGCTTTCTAGTTGATAGCTAGTCTTCCCAAACCATTGTTACCCCCTCAGACTATCAGTGACTTGTGTTGTGAGTTGTCAACATTGACCACATGAAGTGAAATTATTTGGTCATGGTCAGTGACATATCCATACTTTGGTTGGTCACTGTGCATTGTAGCCACACAGTGCCACTACATATTGAAGGTATTTGTACTTGGTAGTCGATAACTAGTATTCAGAAACCATTTTCTTTCACTTTGACCATTTGTGAATCGTGTTATGAGTTGTCAAAGTTTACCACACATGGTGAATTTCTTTGGTCATGGTCAGTGACATGTGCCTACTTTGGTTGGTCATCGTGCATGGTCTCCACACCGTGCCAAAACTCATTGAAGGTCCTGTGCTCTTTAGTTGATACCTGGTGTTCCCAAACCATTGTTTTCCCCCTGACCATTTGTGACTCGTATTATGAAGTGTCAATGTTGTCCTCACACATCGGATTTCTTTGGTCAAAGGCAGAACATATGCCTACTTTGGTGGGTCATTGTGCATGGTAGCCACACTGTGCTACTACTGATTGAAGGTCGTTTGATTTGCTAGTTGAGAACTGATATTCCCATACCATTGTTTCCCCCTCTGACCGTTTGTAACACGTGTTATGGTTGGTGAACATTGACCACCCATATTGAAATTATTTGGTCATGGTCAGTGACATATGCCTGGTTTGGTTGTTTGGTGTGCATAGTAGCCACACCGTGCCACTACGTATTGAAGTTCTTTGTCCTTTCTAGTCGATACATAGGGTTCCCAAACCATTGTCTCTCTCTATGACCATTTATGGCTCGTGTTATGAGTTGTCAATGTTGACCACACAAAGTGGACTTCTTCGGTCATAGTCAGTGACGTATGCATCCTTTGGTTTGTGACTGTGCACGCTAGCCACACCGTGCCACTGCTTGTTGAACGTCTTTGTACTTGCTAGTTGATAACTAGTGTTTCCAACCCATTGTTTTCCCCTCTGACCATTTGTGACTTGTGTTATGAGTTTTCAACGTTGAACAGACACTGTGAAATTCGTTTGGTCATGGTTAGTGACATATGCCTACTTTGGTTTGTCACTGTACATGGTTACCACGATGTGTCTCTACGTATTGAAGGTATTTGTGCCTTCTAGTTGATAGCTAGTCTTCCCAAAGCATTGTTACCCCCTCTGACTATCTGTGACTTGTGTTGTGAGTTGTCAACATTGACCACATGCAGTTAAAATTATTTGGTCATGGTCAGTGACATATGCATACTTTGGTTGGTCACTGTGCATTATAGCCACACTGTGCCACTACATATTGAAGGTATTTGTACTTGGTAGACGATAACTAGTATTCAGAAACCATTATGTTCCACTCTGACCATTTGTGACTCGTGTTATGAGTTGTCAAAGTTTACCACACATGGTGACTGTCTTTGGTCATGGTTAGTGACATGTGCCTACTTTGGTTAGACATCGTGCATGGTATCCACACTGTGCCACAACTCTTTGAAGATCCTTGTGCTTTTTAGTTGAAACCTGGTGTTCCCAAACCATTGTTTCTCCCTCTGACCATTTGTGACTCGTATTATGAAGTGTCAATGTTGACCACACACAGCGGATTTCTTTCGTCAAAGGCAGTACATATGCCTACCTTGGTCGGTCATTGTGCATGGTAGCCACACTGTGCTACTACTGATTGAATTTCGTTTTACTTGCTAGTTGAGAACTGATATTCCCATACCATTGTTCCCCCCTCTGACTTTTTGTGACGCGTTTTATGGTTGGTGAACGTTGACCAACCATATTGAAATTATTTGGTCATGGTCAGTGACATATGCCTAGTTTGGTTGTTAGGTGTGCATATTGGCCACGCCGTGCCACTGCGTATTGAAGTTCTTTGTTCTTTCTAGTCGATAGATAGAGTTCCCAAACCATTGTCTCTCCCTCTGATCATTTGTGACTCGTGTTATGAGTTGTCAATGTTGACCACACATAGTGGACTTCTTCGATCATAGTCAGTGACGTATGCATCATTTGGTTTGTCACTGTGCACGCTAGCCACACCGACCCACTACTTGTTGAAGGTCTTTGTACTTGCTAGTTGATAAGTAGTGTTCCCAACCCATTGTTTTCCCCTCTGACCATTTGTGACTCGTGTTAGGAGTTTTCAACGTTGACCAAACACTGTGAAATTCGTTTGGTCATAGTTAGTGACATATGCCTATTTTGGTTTGTCACTGTACATGGTTACCACGCCGTGCAACTATGTATTGAAGGTCTTTGGGCTTTCTAGTTGATAGCTAGTCTTCCCAAACCATTGTTACCCCCTCTGACTATCTGTGAATCGTGTTGTGAGTTGTCAACATTGACCACATGAAGTGAAATTCTTTGGCCATGGTCAGTGCCATATGCATAATTTGGTTGGTCACTGTGCATTGTAGCCACACTGTGCCACTACATATTAAAGGTTTTTGTACTTGCTAGGTGAAAACTAGTATTCATGAACCATTATCTTCCACTCTTATCATTTGTGACTTGTGTTATGTGTTGTCAAAGTTTACCACACATGGTGACTTTCTTTGGTCATGGTCAGTGACATGTGCCTACTTTGATTGGTCATCGTGCATGATATCCACACCGTGCCACAACTCATTGAAGGTCCCTGTGCTTTTTAGTTGATACCTGGTGTTCCCAAACCATTGTTTTCCCCTCTGACCATTTGTGACACGTATTATGAAGTGTCAATGTTGATCATACACTGCGGATTTCTTTGGTCAAAGGCAGTACATATGCCTACTTTGGTTGGTCATTGTGCATGGTAGCCAAACTGTGCTACTACTGATTGAAGTTCGTTTTACTTGCTAGTTGAGAACTGATATTCCCATACCATTGTTTCCCCCTCTGACTTTTTGTGACTCGTGTTATGGTTGGTGAACGTTGACCACCCATATTGAAATTAGTTGGTCAGGGTCAGTGACATATGCCTAGATTGGTTGTTTGGTGTGCATATTAGCCATACCGTGCCACTGCGTATTGAAGTTCTTTGTTCTTTCTAGTCGATACATAGGGTTCCCAAACCATTGTCTCTCCCTCTGACCATTTGTGACTCGTGTTATGAGTTGTCAATGTTGACCACACATAGTGGACTTCTTCGGTCATAGTCAGTGACGTATGCATCCTTTGGTTGCTCACTGTGCATGCTAGCCACACCGTACCACTACTTGTTGCAGGTCTTTGTACTTGCTAGTTGATAAGTAGTGTTCCCAACCCATTGTTTTCCCCTCTGACCATTTGTGACTCGTGTTATGAGTTTTCAACGTTGACCACACACTGTGAAATTCGTTTGGTCATGGTTAGTGACATATGCCTACTTTGGTTTGTCGCTCTACATGGTTACCACGCCGTGTCACTATGTATTGAAGGTCTTTGTGCTTTCTAGTTGATAGCTAGTCTTCCCAAACCATTGTTACCCCCTCTGACTATCCGCGAATCGTGTTGTGAGTTGTCAACATTAACCACATGAAGTGAAGTTATTTGGTCATGGTCAGTGCCATATGCATAATTTGGTTGGTCAGTGTGCATTGTAGGCACACTGTGCCACTACATATTAAAGGTATTTGTACTTCCTAGGTGAAAACTAGTATTCATAAAACATTATCTTCCACTGTGATCATTTGTGACTTTTGTTATGTGTTGTCAAAGTTTACCACACATGGTGACTTTCTTTTGTCATGGTCAGTGACATGTGCCTGCTTTGGTTGGTCATCGTTCATGGTATCCACACAGTGTCACAACTCATTGAAGGTCCTTGTGCTTTTTAGTTGATACCTGGTGTTCCCAAACCATTGTTTCTCCCTCTGACCATTTGTGACTCGTATTATGAAGTGTCAATGTTGACCACACACAGCGGATTTTTCTGGTCAAAGGCAGTACATATGCCTACCCTGGTGGGTCATTGTGCATGGTAGCCACACCGTGCTACTACTGACTGAAGTTTGTTGTACTTGCTAGTTGGTATCTAGTATTCCTAAACTATTGTTTCCCCCCTCTGACAATTCGTGACCCATATTATGGGTTGTCAAGGTTGAGCACACATAGTGAAATTATTTGGTCATGGTGCATGGTACATGCCTAATCTGGTTGGTCATTGTGCATGGTAGCCTCACTGTGCCACTTCTTGTTGAAGGTCTTTGCACTAGTTAGTCAATAAATAGCAAAAGGTTTCTCCCTTTGACACCAGGTCGGTTTTTGTTTATTTGTTGCGCGTAGGTGCCTTCACTGGAATACTCCCTCCCACCCCCCCTAGAGGGATGTTCCGTGGACGACCTGGAGGACAGATTTGCGACCGCATTATGACACCCCCCNCCCCCCCCCCCCCCCAGGTCGCGAGCCTATTCTATATTGCGCGTACGAGGATTCAAACCCACGACCTACCGCGCAAGAATCTAACTCTATAAGCACTAAGGCAACTCACATGGTGTTTATATGATGTCCAAATGATGTTATAGGAGTTCCTGTGGGAAGAGGACATAATCTAAGGGGGTGTACGATTAGAGGGTAGTTTTTAAAATCATGAATAATAACAAAGTCCGTTTAATGATAAACAATTGACGCGGACAGACTTGTAAATTTTGCAACTTTGAGATTGAATAACTTGTCAACCGTTCCTCCGACTGACCAGCCATAACAAGGAAAGTTGACTACACACAGTGAAATTCGTTTTATGATATCCAGTGACACAGGCATACTTTTGTTGGTCATTGTGCATGGTAGCCACACCGTGCCACCACTTATCGAAGGTCTTTGTACTTGCTAGTCGATACCAAGTATTCCAAAACCATTGTTTCTCCCTCTGCCCACTTTTTACTTGTATTATGAGTTGTGAACGCTGACCACACACACTAAACTTCTTTGGTCATGAGCAGTGATGTATGCCTTCTTGGGTAGGTCATTGTGCAAGGTAGCCACACCGTGGTAATACATACGAAAGATCTTTGTACTTGCTAGAAGATACGTATTATTTGGAAACCATTTTCCCCCCTCCGACCATTTTGGACTCGTGTTATGGGTTGTGAACGTTGACCACCAATTTTAAAATTTGGTTATGGTCACTGACATATGCCTAGTTTGTTTTATCACAGTACGTGGTTACCACGCCATGTCACTACGCATTGAAGGTCCTTGTGCTTTCTAGTTGATAGCTAGTCTTCCCACACAATTGTTTCCCCCCTCTGACCATTTGTGACTTGTGTTATGAGTTGTCAATGTTGACCACACATAGTGTACTTCTTCGGTCATAGTCAGTGACGTATGCATCCTTTGGTTGGTCACAATGCACGCTAGCCACAACGTGCCACTGCTTGTTGAACGTCTTTGTACTTGCTAGTTGATAAGTAGTGTTCCCAACCCATTGTTTTCCCCTCTGAGCATTCGTGACTCGTGTTATGAGTTTTCAACGTTGACCACACACTGTGAAATTCGTTTGGTCGTGGTAGTGACATATGCATACTTTGGTTGGTCACTGTACATGGTTACCACGCCGTGTCACTATGTATTGAAGGTCTTTGTGCTTTCTAGTTGATAGCTAGTCTTCCCAAACCATTATTACCCCCCTCTAAGTATCTGTGACTCATGTTGTAAGTTGTCAACATTGACCACATGAAGTAAAATTCTTTGGTCATGGTCAGTGACATATGCATACGTTGGTTGGTCACTGTGCATTGTAGCCACACAGTGCCAATACATATTAAAGGTATTTGTACTTGCTAGTCAAACACTAGTATTCAGAAACCATTATTGTCCACTCTGACCATTTGTGACTTGTGTTATGAGTTGTCAAAGGTTACCACACTTGGTGACTTTCTTTGGTCATGGTCAGTGACATGTGCCTACTTTGGTTGGTCATCGTGCATGGTATCCACACCGTGCCACACCTCATTGAAGGTCCTTGTGCTTTTAAGTTGATACCTGGTATTCCCAAACCATTGTGTCTCCCTCTGACCATTTGTGACTCGTATTATGAGGTGTCAATGTTGACCACACACAGCGGATTTCTTTGGTCAAAGGCATAACATATGCCTACTTTGGTCGGTCATTATGCATGGTAGCCACACCGTGCTACTACTGATTGAAGGTCGTTTTTCTTGCTAGTTGAGAACTGATATTCCCATACCATTGTTTCCCCCTCTAACCGTTTGTGACTCGTGTTATGGTTGGTGAACGTTGTCCACCCATATTGAAATTATTTGGTCATGGTCAGTGACATATGCCTAGTTTGGTTGTTTGGTGTGCAGAGTAGCCACACCGTGCCACTACGTATTGAAGTTCTTTGTCTCTTCTAGTGAATACATAGGGTTCCCAAACCATTGTCTCTCCCTCTGACCATTTGTGACTCATGTTATGAGTTGTCCATGTTGACCACACATGGTGGACTTCTTCGGTCATAGTCAGTGACGTATGCATCCTTTGGTTGGTCACTGTGCACGCTAGCCACACCGTGCCACTGCTTCTTGAAGGTCTTTGTACTTGCTAGTTGATTACTAGTGTTCCCAACCCATTGTTTTCCCCTCTGACCATTTGTGACTCGTGTTATGAGTTTTCAACGTTGACCACACACTGTGAAATTCGTTTGGTCATTATAAGTGACGTATGCCTACTTTGGTTTGTCACTGTACATGGTTACCACGCCGTGTCACTATGTATTGAAGGTCTCTGTGCTTTCTAGTTGATACCTAGTCTGCCCAAACCATTGTTACCCCCTCCGACTATCTGCGACTTGTGTTGTGAGTTGTCAACATTGACCACATGAAGTAAAATTCTTTGGTCATGGTCAGTGACATATGCATGCTTTTGTTGGACACTATGCATTGTAGCCACGCTGTGCCACTACATATTAAAGGTATTTGTACTTGCTCGTCGATAACTAGTATTCAGAAACCATTATCTTCCACCCTGAACATTTGTGACTCGTGTGATGAGTTGTCAAAGTTTACCACACATGGTGACTTTCTTTGGTCATGGTTAGTGACATGTGCCTAGTTTGGTTGGTCATCGTGCATGGTATCCACACCATGCCACAACTCATTGAAGGTCCTTGTGCTTTTTAGTTGATGCCTGGTGTTCCCAAACCATTGTCTTCCCCTCTGACCATTTGTGACTCGTATTATGAAATGTAGATGCTGACCACACACACGGGATTTCTTTGGTCAAAGGCAGTACATATGCCTACTTTGGTCGGTCATTGTGCATGGTAGCCACACTGGGCTACTTCTGATTGAAGTTTGTTTTACTTGCTAGTTGAGAACTGATATTCCCATACCATTGTTTCCCCCTCTGACTTTTTGTGACTCGTGTTATGGTTGGTGAATGTTGACCACCCATGTTGAAATTAGTTGGTCAGGGTCACTGACATATGCCCAGTTTGGTTGTTTGGTGTGCATATTAGCCACACCGTGCCACTGCGTATTGAAGTTCTTCGTTCTTTCTATTTGAGAGATAGGGTTCCCAAACCATTGTCTCTCTCTCTGACCATTTGTGACTCGTGTTGTGAGTTGTCAATGTTGACCACACATAGTGGACTTCTTCGGTCATAGTTAGTGACGTATGCATCCTTTGGTTGGTCATTGTGCACGCTAGCCACACCGTGCCACTGCGTGTTGAAGGTCTTTGTACTTGGTAGTTGATAACTAGTGTTCCCAACCCATTGTTTTCCCGTCTGACCATTTGTGACTCGTGTTATGAGTTTTCAACGTTGACCACACACTGTGAAATTCGTTTGGTCATGGTTAATGACATATGCCTACTTTGGTTTGTCACTGTACATGGTTACCATGCCGTGTCACTATGTATTGAAGGTCTTTGTGCTTTCTAGTTTATAGCTAGTCTGCCCAAACCATTGTTACCCCCTTTGACTATCTGCGACTTGTGTTGTGAGTTGTCAACATTGACCACATGAAGTGAAATTCTTTGGTCATGGTCAGTGACATATGCATACGTTGGTTGGTCACTGTTCATTGTAGCCACACTGTGCCACTACATATTGAAGGTATTTGTACTTGGTAGTCGATATCTAGTATTCAGAAACCATTATCTTCCACTCTGACCATTTGTGACTCGTGTTATGAGTTGTCAAAGTTTACCACACATGGTGACTTTCTTTGGTCATGGTCAGTGACATTTGCCTACTTTGGTTGGTCATCGTGCATGGTATCCACACCGTGCCACAACTCATTGAAGGTCTGTGTGCTTTTTAGTTGATACCTGGTGTTCCCAAACCATAGTTTTCCACTCTGACCATTTGTGACTCGTATTATGAAATGTCAATGTTGACCACACACAGCGGATTTCTTTGGTCAAAGGCAGTACATATGCCTACTTTGGTCGGTCATTGTGCATGGTAGCCACACTGTGCTACTTCTGATTGAAGTTCGTTTTACTTGCTAGTTGAGAACGGATATTCCCATACCATTGTTTCCCCCTCTGACTCTTTGGGACTCGTGTTATGGTTGGTGAACGTTGACCACCCATATTGAAATTATTTGGTCATGGTCAGTGACATATGCCTAGTTTCGTTGCTTGGTGTGCATATAAGCCACACTGTGCCACTGCGTATTGAAGTTCTTTGTTCTGTCTAGTGTATAGATAGGGTTCCCAGATCATTGTCACTCCCTCTGACAATTTGTGACTCCTGTTATGAGTTGTCAATGTTGACCACACATAGTGGACTTCTTCGGTCATAGTCAGTGACGTATGCATCCTTTGGTTGGTCACTGTGCACGCTAGCCACACCGTGCCACTGCTTTTTGAACGTCTTTGTACTTGCTAGGTCATCACTAGTGTTCCCAACCCATTGTTTTCCCCTCTGACCATTTGTGACTCGTGTTATGAGTTTTCAACGTTGACCACACACTGTTAAATTAGTTTGGTCATGGTTAGTGACATATGCCTACTTTGGTTTGTCACTGTACATGGTTATCTCGCCGTGTCACTATGTATTTAAGGTCTTTGTGGTTTCTAGTTGATAGCTTGTCTTCCCAAACCATTGTTACCCCCTCTCTCTATCTGTGAAACGTGTTGTGAGCTTTCAACATTGACTACATAAAGTGAAATTCTTTGGTCATGGTCAGTGAGATATGCATAACTTGTTTGGGCTCTGTGCATTGTAGCCAAACTGTGCCACTACATATTAAAGGTATTTGTACTTGCTAGGTGAAAACCTGTATTCATAAACCATTATCTTCCACTCCGATCATTTGTGACATGTTATGAGTTGTCAAAGTTTACCACACATGGTGACTTTCTTTGGTCATGGTCAGTGACATGTGCCTACTTCGGTTGGTCATCGTGCATGGTATCCACACCGTGCCACAACTCATTGAAGGTCCCTGTGGTTTTTAGTTGATGCCTGGTGTTCCCAGACCATTGTTTTCCCCTCTGACCATTTGTGACTCGTACTATGAAGTGTCAATGTTGACTACACACAGCGGATTTCTTTGGTAAAATGCAGTACATATGCCTACTTTGGTTGGTCATTCTGCATGGTAGCCACACTGTGCTACTACTGATTGAATTTTGTTTTAGTTGCTAGTTGAGAACTGATATTCCCATACCATTGTTTCCCCCTCTGACCGTTTGTGACTCGTGTTATGGTTGGTGAACGTTGACAACCCATTTTGAAATTATTTGGTCATGGTCAGTGACATATGCCTAGTTTGGTTGTTTGGTGTGCATAGTAGCCACACCGTGCCACTACGTATTGCAGTTATTGTCCTTTCTAGTCGATACATAGGGTTCCCAAACCATTGTCTCTCCCTCTGACCATTTGTGACTCGTGTTATGAGTTGTCAATGTTGACCACACATCGTGGACTTCTTCGGTCATAGTCAGTGACGTATGCATCCTTTGGTTGGTCGCTGTGCACGCTAGCCACACCGTGCCACTGCTTGTTGAAGGTCTTTGTACTTACTAGTTGATAACTAGTGTTCCCAACCCATTGTTTTCCCCTCTGACCAGTTGTGACTCGTGTTATGAGTTTTCAACGCTGACCACACACTGTGAAATTCGTTTGGTCATGGTTAGTGACGTATGCCTACTTTGGTTTGTCACTGTACATGGTTACCACGCCCTGTCACTATGTATTGAAGGTCTTTGTGCTTTCTAGTTGATAGCTAGTATGTCCAAACCATTGTTACCCCCTCTGACTATCTGTGACTCGTGCTGTGAGTTTTCAACATTGACCACATAAAGTGAAATTATTTGGTCATGGTCAGTGACATATGCATACGTTGGTTGGTCACTGTGCATTGTAGCCACACAGTGCCACTACATATTGAAGGTATTTGTACTTGGTAGTCGATAACGAGTATTCAGAAACCATTATCTTCCACTCTGACCATTTGTGACTCGTGTTATGTGTTGTCAAAGTTTACCACACATGGTGACTTTCTTTGGTCATGGTCAGTGACATTTGCCTACTTTGGTTGGTCATCGTGCATGGTATCCACACCGTGCCACAACTCATTGAAGGTCCGTGTGCTTTTTAGTTGATACCTGGTGTTCGCAAACCATTGTTTTCCCCTCTGACCATTTGTGACTCGTATTATGAAATGTCAATGGTGACCACACACAGTGGATTTCTTTGGTCAAAGGCAGTACATATGCCTACTTTGGTCGGTCATTGTGCATGGTAGCCACACTGTGCTACTTCTGATTGAAGTTCATTTTACTTGCTAGTTGAGAACTGATATTCCCATACCATTGTTTCCCCCTCTGACTGTTTGGGACTCGTGTTATGGTTGGTGAACGTTGACCATCCATATTGAAATTGTTTGGTCATGGTCAGTGACATATGCCTAGTTTGGTTGTTTTGTGTGCATATTACCCACGCCGTGCCACTGCGTATTGAAGCTCTTTGTTCTTTATAGTTGATAGATAGGGTTCCCAAACCATTGTCTCTCCCTCTGACCATTTGTGACTCGTGTTATGAGTTGTCAATGTTGACCACACATAGTGGACTTCTTCGGTCATAGTCACTGACGTATGCATCCTTTGGTTGGTCACTGTGCACGCTAGCCACACTATGCCACTGCTTGTTGAACGTCTTTGTACTTGCTAGTTGATAACTAGTGTTCCCAACCCATTTTTTTCCCCTCTTACCATTTGTGACTCGTGTTATGAGTTTTCAACGTTGACCACACACTGAGAAATTCGTTTGGTCATGCTTAGTGACATATGCCTACTTTGGTTTGTTACTGATTTAGTTACCACGGCGTTTCTCTATTCATTGAAGGTCTTTGTGCTTTCTAGTTGATAGCTAGTCTTCCCAAACCACTGTTACCCCCTCTGACTATTAGTGACTTGTGTTGTGAGTTGTCAACATTGACCACATGAAGTGAAATTATTTGGTCATGGTCAGTGACATATCCATACTTTGGTTGGTCACTGTGCATTGTAGCCACACTGTGCCACTACATATTGAAGGTATTTGTACTTGCTAGGCAAAAACTAATATTCAGAAACCATTATCTTCCACTCTGATCATTCGTGACTCGTGTTATGAGTTGACAATGTTTACCACACATGGTGACTTTCTTTGGTCATGGTCAGTTACATGTGCCTAGGTTGGTTGGTCATCGTGCCTGGTATCCACACCGTGCCACAACTCATTGAAGATCCTTGTGCTTTTTAGATGATACCTGGTGGTCCCAAACAATTGTTTCTCCCTCTGACCATTTGTGACTTGTATTATGAAGTGTCAATGTTGACCACACACAGCGGATTTCTTTGGTCAAAGGCAGTACATATGCCTACCCTGGTCGGTCATTGTGCATGGTAGCCACACTGTGCTACTTCTGATTGAAGTTTCTTTTACTTGCTAGTTGAGAACTGATATTCCCATACCATTGTTTCCCCCTCTGACCGTTTGTGACTCGTGTTATGGTTGGTGAACGTTGACAACCCATATTGAAATTATTTGGTCATGGTCAGTGACATATGACTAGTTTGGTTGTTTGGTGTGCATAGTAGCCACACCGTGCCACTACGTATTGAAGTCCTTTGTCCTTTCTAGTCGATACATAGGGTTCCCAAATCATTGTATCTCCCTCTGACCATTTGTGACTCGTGTTATGAGTTGTCAATGTTGACCACACATAGTGGACTTCTTTGGTCATAGTCACTGACGTATGCATCTTTGGTTGGTCACTGTGCACGCTAGCCACATTGTACCACTACTTGTTGAAGGTCTTTATACTTGCTAATTGATAAGTAGTGTTCCCAACCCATTGTTTTCCCTTCTGACCATTTGTGACTCGTGTTGTGAGTTTTCAACGCTGACCACACACTGTGAAATTCGTTTGGTCATGGTTAGTGACATATCCCTACTTTGGTTTGTCACTGTACATGGTTACCACGCCGTGTCACTATGTATTGAAGGTCTTTGTGCTTTCTAGTTGATAGCTAGTCTTCCCAAACCATTGTTACCCCCTCTGACTATCTGTGAATCGTGTTGTGAGTTGTCAACATTGACCACATGAAGTGAAATTCTTTGGTCATGGTCAGTGCGATATGCATAATTTGGTTGGTCACTGTGCATTGGAGCCACACTGTGCCACTACATATTGAAGGTATTTGTACTTGCTAGGTGAAAACTAGTATTCATAAACCATTATCTTCCACTCTGATCATTTGTGACTTGTGTTATGCGTTGTCAAAGTTTACCACACATGGTGACTTTCTTTGGACATGGTCAGTGACATGTGCCTACTTTGGTTGGTCATCGTGCATGGTATCGACACCATGCCACAACTCATTGAAGTTCCCTATGCTTTTTAGTTGATACCTGGTGTTCCCAAACCATTGTTTTCGCCTCTGACCATTTGTGACTCGTATTATGAAGTGTCAATGTTGACCACACACAGCGGATTTCTTTGGTCAAAGGCACTACATATGCCTACTTTGGTCGGTCATTGTGCATGGTAGCCACACTGTGCTACTACTGATTGAAGTTTGTTTTACTTGCTAGTTGAGAACTGATATTCCCATACCATTTTTTCCCCCTCTGACCGTTTGTGACTCGTGTTATGGTTGGTGAACATTGACAACCCATATTGAAATTATTTGGTCATGGTCAGTGACATATGCCTAGTTTGGTTGTTTAATGTGCATAGTAGCCACACCGTGCCACTACGTATTGAATTTCTTTGACCTTTCTAGTCGATACATAGGTTTCCCAAACCATTGTCTCTCCGTCTGACCATTTGTGACTCGTGTTATGAGTTTTCAATGTTGACCACACATAGTGGACTTCTTCGGTCATAGTCAGTAACGTATGCATCCTTTGGTTGGTCACTGTGCACGCTAGCCACACCGTGTCACTGTTTGTTGAAGGTCATTGTACTTGTTAGTTGATAACTAGAGTTTCCAACCCATTGTTTTCCCCTGTGACCAATTATGCCTCGTGTTATGAGTTTTCAACGTTGACCACACACAGTGAAATTTGTTTGGTCATGGTTCGTGAAATATGCCTACTTTGGTTTGTCACTGTACATGGTTATCACGCCCTATCACTATGTATTGAAGGTCTTTGTGCTTTCTAGTTGATAGCTAGTCTTCCCAAACCATTTGTTACCCCCTCTGACTATCTGTGACTCGTGTTGTGAGTTGTCAACATTGACCACATTAAGTGAAATTCTTTGGTCATGGTCAGTGACATATGCATACTTTGGTTGGTCACTGTGCATTGTAGCCACACTGTGCCACTACATATTAAAGGTATTTGTACTTGCTCGTCGATAACTAGTATTCAGAAAGCATTATCTTCCATTTGACCATTTGTGACTCGTGTGATGAGTTGTCAATGTTTACCACACATGGTGACTTTCTTTGGTCATGGTCAGTGACATGTGCCTACTTAGGTTTTTCATCGTGCATGGTATCCACACCGTGCCACAACTCATTGAAGGTCCTTGTGCTTTTAAGTTGATACCTGGTGTTCCCAAACCATTGTTTTCCCCTCTAACCATTTGTGACTCGTATTATGAAGTGTCAATGTTGACCACACACAGCGGATTTCTTTGGTCAAAGGCAGTACATATGCCTACTTTGGTCCGTCATTGTGCATGGTAGCCACACCGTGCTACAACTGATTGAAGTTTGTTTTACTTGCTAGTTGAGAACGGATATTCCCATACCATTGTTTCCCCCCTCTGATCGTTTGTGACTCGTGTTATGGTTGGTGAACGTTGACCACCCATATTGAAATTATTTGGTCATGGTCAGTAACATATGCCTAGTTTGGTTGTTAAGTGTGCATATTAACCACACCGTGCCACTACGTATTGATGTTCTTTGTCCTTTCTAGTTGATACATAGGGTTCCCAAACCATTGTCTCTCCCTCTGACCATTTGTGACTCGTGTTATTAGTTTTCAATGTTGACCACACATTGTGGACTTCTTCGGTCATAAACAGTGACGTATGCATTCTTTGGTTGGTCACTGTGCACGCTAGCCACACCGTGCCACTGCTTGTTGAATGTCTTTGTACTTTCTAGTTGATAACTAGTGTTCCCTACTCATTGTTTTCCCCTCTGACCATTTGTGAATCGTGTTATGAGTTTTCAACGTTGACCACACACTGTGAAATTCGTTTGGTCATGGTTAGTTACATATGCCTACTTTGGTTTGTCGCTGTACATGGTTACCACGCCATTTCCCTATGTATTGAAGGTCTTTGTGCTTTCTAGTTGATAGCTAGTCTTCCCAAACCATTGTTACCCCCTCTGACTATCAGTGACTTGTGTTGTTAGTTGTCAACATTGACCACATGATGTGAAATTATTTGGTCATGGTCAGTGACATATTTATACTTTGGTTGGTCACTGTGCATTGTAGCCACACTGTGCCACTACATATTGAAGGTATTTGTACATGCTAGTCAATAACTAGTACTCAGAAACCATTATCTTCCACTTTGACCATTCGTGACTCGTGTTCTGAGTTGTCAAAGTTTACCACACATGGTGACTTTCTTTGGTCATGGTCAGTGACATGTGCCTACTTTGGTTGGTCATCGTGTATGGTCTCCACGCCGTGCCATAACTCATTGAAGGTCCCCGTGCTCTTTAGTTGATACCTGGTGCTCCCAAACCATTGTTTTCCCCCTGACCATTTGTGACTCGTATTATGAAGTGTCAATGTTGTCCACACACATCGGATTTCTTTGGTCAAAGGCAGAACATATGCCTACTTTGGTGGGTCATTGTGCATGGTAGCCACACTGTGCTACTACTGATTGAAGGTCGTTTTACTTGCTAGTTGATAACTGATATTCCCATACCATTGTTTCCCCCTCTGACTGTTTGTGACTCGTGTTATGGTTGGTGAACGTTGACCACCCATATTGAAATTATTTGGTCATGGTCAGTGACATATGCCTAGTTTGGTTGTTTGGTGTGCATAGTAGCCACACCGTGCCACTACGTATTGAAGTTCTTTGTCCTTTCTAGTCGATACATAGGGATCCCAAACCATTTTCTCTCCCTCTGACCATTTGTGACTCGTGTTATGAGTTGTCAATGTTGACCACACATAGTGGACTTCTTCGGTCATAGTCAGTGACGTATGCATCCTTTTGTTATTCACTGTGCACGCTAGCCACACCGGGCCACTGCTTGTTGAACGTCTTTGTACTTGCTAGTTGATAACTAGTGTTCCCAACCCATTGTTTTCCCCTCTGACCTTTTGTGACTCGTTCTATGAGTTTTCAACGTTGACCACACAATGTGAAATTCGTTTGGTCATGGTTAGTAACATATGCCCACTTTGGTTTGTCACTGACTTGGTTACCACGACGTTTCTCTATGTATTGAAGGTCTTTGTGCTTTCTATTTGATAGCTAGTCTTCCCAAACCATTGTTACCCCCTCTGACTATGAGTGACTTGTGTTGTGAGTTGTCAACATTGACCACATGATGTGAAATTATTTGGTCATGGTCAGTGACATATCCATACTTTGGTTGGTCACTGTGCATTGTAGCCACACTGTGCCACTACATATTGAAGGTATTTGTACTTGCTAGTCGATAACTAGTATTCAGAAACCATTATCTTCCACTTTGACCATTCGTGACTCGTGTTATGAGTTGTCAAAGTTTACCACACATGGTGACTTTGTTTGGTCATGGTCAGTGACATGTGCCTACTTTGGTTGGACATCGTGCATGGTATCCACACCGTGCCACAACTCATTGAAGATTCTTGTGCTTTTTAGATGATACCTGGTGTTCCCAAACCATTGTTTCTCCTTCTGACCATTTGTGACGTATATTATGAAGTGTCAATGTTGACCACACACAGCGGATTTCTTTGGTCAAAGGCAGTACATATGCCTACCCTGGTCGGTCTTTGTGCATGGTAGCCACACTGTGCTACTTCTGATTGAAGTTTCTTTTACTTTCTAGTTGAGAACTGATATTCCCATACCATTGTTTCCCCCTCTGACTGTTTGTGACTCGTGTTATGGTTGGTGAACGTTGACAACCCATATTGAAATTATTTGGTCATGGTCAGTGACATATGCCTAGTTTGGTTGTTTGTTGTGCATAGTAGCCACACCGTGCCACTACGTATTGAAGTTCTTTGTCCTTTCTAGTCGATACATATGGTTCCCAAATCATTGTCTCTCCCTCTGACCATTTGTGACTCGTGTTATGAGTGGTCAATGTTGACCACACATAGTGGACTTCTTTGGTCATAGTCAGTGACGCATGCATCTTTGGTTGGTCACTGTGCACGATAGCCACACCGTACCACTACTTGTTGAAGGTCTTTGTACTTGCTAGTTGATAAGTAGTGTTCCCAACCCATTGTTTTCCCCTCTGACCATTTGTGACTCGTGTTATGAGTTTTCAACGTTGACCACACACTGTGAAATTCGTTTGGTCATGGTTAGTGACATATGCCTACTTTGGGTTATCACTGTACATGGTTACCACGCCGTGTCACTATGTATTGAAGGTCTTTGTGCTTTCTAGTTGATAGCTAGTCTTCCCAAACCATTGTTACCCCCCTCTGACTATCTGTGCCTCGTGTTGTGAGTTGTCAACATTGACCACATGAAGTGAAATTCTTTGGTCATGGTCAGTGACATATGCATACTTTGGTTGGTCACTTTGCATTGTAGCCACATTGTGCCACTACATATTAAAGGTATTTGTACTTGCTTGTTGATAACTAGTATTCAGAAACCATTATCTTCCACTCTGACCATTTCTGACTCGTGTGATGAGTTGTCAATGTTTACCACACATGGTGACTTTCTTTGGTCATGGTCAGTGACATGTGCCTACTAAAGTTGGTCATCGTGCATGGTATCCACACCGTGCCACAACTCATTGAAGGTCCTTGTGCTTTTTAGTTGATACCTGGTGTTCCCAAACCATTGTTTTCCCCTCTGACCATTTGTGACTCGTATTATGAAGTGTCAATGTTGACCACACACAGCGGATTTCTTTGGTCAAAGGCAGTACATATGTCTACTTTGGTCGGTCATTGTGCATGGTAGCCACACCGTGCTACTACTGATTGAAGTTCGTTTTACTTGCTAGTTGAGAACGGATATTCCCATACCATTGTTTCCCCCTCTGACCGTTTGTGACTCGTGTGTTATGGTTGGTGAACGTTGACCACCCATATTGAAATTATTTGGTCATGGTCAGTGACATATGCCTAGATTGGTTGTCTGGTGTGCATATAAGCCACACCGTGCCAATACGTATTGAAGTTCTTTGTCCTTTCTAGTCGATACATAGGTTACCCAAACCATTGTCTCTCCCTCTGACCATTTGTGACTCGTGTTATGAGTTGTCAATGTTGACCACACATAGTGGACTTCTTCGGTCATAGTCAGTGACGTATGCATCCTTTGGTTGGTCACCGTGCACGCTAGCCACACCTTGCCTCTGCTTGTTCAACGTCTTTGTACTTGCTACTTGATAACTAGTGTTCCCAACCCATTGTTTTCCCCTCAGACCATTTGTGACTCGTGTTATGAGTTTTCAACGTTGACCACACACTGTGAAATTCGTTTGGTCATGGTTAGTGACATATGCCTACTTTGGTTTGTCACTGTACATGGTTACCACGCCGTGTCACTATGTATTGAAGGTCTTTGTGCTTTCTAGTTGATAGCTAGTCTTCCCAAACCATTGTTACCCCCTCTGACNCCCTCTGACCATTTGTGACTCGTGTTATGAGTTGTCAATGTTGACCACACATAGTGGACTTCTTCGGTCATAGTCAGTGACGTATGCATCCTTTGGTTGGTCACTATGCACGCTAGCCACACTTTGCCACTACTTGTTGAATGTCTCTGTACTTGCTAGTTGATAACTAGTGTTCCCAACCCATTGTTTTCCCCTCTGACCATTTGTGACTCGTGCTATGAGTTTTCAACGTTGACCACACACTGTGAAATTCGTTTGGTCATGGTTAGTGACATATGCCTACTTTGGTTTGTCACTGTACATGGTTACCACGCCGTGTCACTATGTATTGAAGGTCTTTGTGCTTTTTAGTTGATAGCTAGTTTTCCCAAACCATTGTTACCCCCTCTGACTATCTGTGAATCGTGTTGTGAGTTGTCAACATTGACCACATGAAGTGAAATTCTTTGGTCATGGTCAGTGCCATGTGCATTATTTGGTTGGTCACTGTGCATTGTAGCCACACTGTGCCACTACATATTAAAGGTATTTGTACTTGCTAGGTGAAAACTAGTATTCATAAACCATTATCTTCCACTCTTATCATTTGTGACTTGTGTTACGTGTTGTCAAAGTTTACCACACATGGTGACTTTCTTTGGTCATGGTCAGTGACATGTGCCTACTTTGGTTGGTCATCGTGCATGGTATCCACACCGTGCCACAACTCATGGAAGGTCCCTGTGCTTTTTAGTTGATAGCTGGTGTTTCCAAACCATTGTTTTCCCCTCTGACCATTTGTGACTCGTATTATGAAGTGTCAATGTTGACGACACATAGCGGATTTCTTTGGCCAAAGGCAGTACATATGCCTACTTTGGTCGGTCGTTGTGCATGGTAGCCACACTGTGCTACTACTGATTGAATGTCGTTTTTCTTGCTTGTTGAGAACTGATATTCCTATACCATTGTTTCCCCCTCTGACCATTTGTGACTCGTGTTATGATTGGTGAACGTTGACCACCCATATTGAAATCATTCGGTCAGTGTCAGTGACATATGCCTAGTTTGGTTGTTTGGTGTGAATAGTAGCCACACCGTGCCTCTACGTGTTGAAGTTCTTTTTCCTTTCTAGTCGATACATTGGGTTCCCAAACCATTGTCTCTCCCTCTGACCATTTGTGACTCGTGTTGTGAGCTTATAATGTTGACAACACATTGTGCACTTCTCGGTCATAGTCTGTGACGTATGCATCCTTTGGTTGGTCACTACGCTAGCCACACCGTGCCACTGCTTGTTGAAGGACTTTGTACTTGCTAGTTGATAACTAGTGTTCCGAACCAATTGTTTCCCCCTTTGACCATTTGTGACCCGTGTTATGAGTTTTCAACGTTGACCACACACTCTGAAATTCGTTTGGTCATGGTTAGTGACATGCCTACTTTGGTTTGTCACTGTACATGGTTACCACGCCGTGTCACTATGTATTGAAGGTCTTTGTGCTTTCTAGTTGATGGCTAGTCTGCCCAAACCATTGTTACCCCCTCTGACTATCTGTGACTTGTGTTGTGAGTTGTCAATATTGACCACATGGAATGAAATTCTTTGGTCATGGTCAGTGACATATGCATACTTTGGTTGGTTACTGTGCATTGTAGCCACACTGTGCCACTACATATTAAAGGTATTTGTACTTGCTAGGCAAAAACTAGTATTCAGAAACCATTATCTTCCACTCTGATCATTCGTGACTCGTTTTATGAGTTGTCAAAGTTTACCACACATGGTGACATTCTTTGGTCATGGTCAGTGACATGTGCCTACTTTGGTTGGTCATCCTGCATGGTATCCACACCGTGCCACAACTCATTGAAGGTCCTTGTGCTTTTTAGTTGATACCCGGTGTTCCCAAACCATTTTTTTTCCCTCTGACCATTTGTGACTCGTATTATGAAATGTCAATGTTGACCACACACAGCGGATTTCTTTGGTCAAAGGCAGTACATATGCCTACTTTGGTTGGTCATTGTGCATGGTAGCCACACTGTGCTACTACTGATTGAAGTTTGTTTTACTTGCTAGTTGTGAACTGATATTCCCATACCATTGTTTCCCCCTCTGACGTTTTGTGACTCGTGTTATGGTTGGTGAACGTTGACCACCCATATTGAAATTAGTTGGTCAGGGTCAGTGACATATGCCTAGATTAGTTGTTTGGTGTGCATATTAGCCACACCGTGCCACTACGTATTGAAGTTCTTTGTTCCTTCAAGTCGATACATAGGGTTCCCAAACCATTGCCTCTCCCTCTGACCATTTGTGACTCGTGTTATGAGTTGTCAATGTTGACCACACATAGTGGACTTCTTCGGTCATAGTAAGCGACGTATGCATCCTTTGGTTGGTAACTACGCTAGCCACACCGTGCCACTACTTGGTGAAGGACTTTGTACTAGTTTATAACTATTGTTCCCAACCGATTGTTTATAACTAGTGTTCCCAACCGATTGTTTCCCCCTCTGACCATTTGCGACCCGTGTTATGAGTGTTCAACGTTGACCACACACTGTGAAATTTGTTTGGTCATGGTTAGTGACATATGCCTATGTTGGTTTGTCACTGTACATGGTCACCACACCGTGTCACTATGTATTGAAGGTCTTTGAGCTTTCTAGTTGATAGCTATTCTGCCCAAACCATTGTTACCCCCTCTGAATATCTGTGACTTGTGTTGTGAGTTGTCAACATTGACCACATGAAGTGAAATTCTTTGGTCATGGTCAGTGACATATGCATACTTTGGTTGGTCAGTGTGCATTGTAGCCACACTGTGCCACTACATATTACAGGCATTTGTACTTGCAAGGAAAACACTAGTAGCCAGAAATCATTATCTTCCACTCTGATCATTCGTGACTCGTGTTATGAGTTGTCAACGTTTACCACACATGGTGACTTTCTTTGGTCATGGTCAGTGACATGTGCCTACTTTGGTTGGTCATCGTGCATGGTATCCACACCGTGCCACAACTCATTGAAGGTCCTTGTGGTTTTTAGTTGATACCTGGTGTTCCCAAACCATTGTTTCTCCCTCTGACCATTTGTGACTCGTATTATAAAGTGTCAATGTTGACCAAACACAGCGGATTTCTGTGGTGAAAGGCAGAACATATGCCTACTTTGGTCGGTTATTTTGCATGGTAGCCACACCGTGCTAATACTGATTGAAGGTCGTTTTAGTTGCTAGTTGAGAACCGATATTCCCATACCATTGTTTCCCCCTCTGACCATTTGTGACTCGTGTTATGGTTTGTGAACGTTGACCACCCATATTGAAATTATTTGGTCATGGTCGGTGACATATGCCTAGTTTAGTTGTTTGGTGTGAATAGTAGCCACACCGTGCCACTACGTATTGAAGTTCTTTGTCCTTTCTAGTCGATACATTGGGATCCCAAACCATTGTCTCTCCCTTTGACCATTTGTGACTCGTGTTGTGAGCTGTCAATGCTGACAACACATAGTGGACTTCTTCGGTCATAGTCTGTGACGTATGCATCCTTTGGATGGTCACTGTGCACGCTAGCCACACCGTGCCACTGCTTGTTGAAGGACTTTGTACTTGCTAGTTGATAACTAGTGTTCCCAACCGATTGTTTCCCCCTCTGACCATTTGTGACCCGTGTTATGAGTTTTCAACGTTGACCACACACTGTGAAATTCGTATGGTCATGGTTAGTGACATGCGCATACTTTGCTTTGTCACTGTACATGGTTACCACGCCGTGTCACTACGTATTGAAGGTATTTGTGCTTTCTAGTTGATAGCTAATCTTCCGAAACCAATGTTACCCTCCTTCACTATGTGTGACTCGTGTTGTGAGTTGTCAACATTGACCACATGAAGTGAAATTCTTTGGTCATGGTCAGTGACATATGCATACGTTGGTTGGTCACTATGCATTGCAGCCACACTCTGCCGCTACATATTAAAGGTATTTGTACTTGCTAGTCAAACACTAGTATTCAGAAACCATTATTTTCCACTCTGACCATTTGTGACTCGTGTTATGAGTTGTCAAATTTGACCACACATGGTGACTTTCTTTGGTCATGGTCAGTGACATGTGCCTACTTTGGCTGGTCATCGTGCATGGTATCGATGTCGTGCCACAACTCATTGAAGGTCCTTGTGCTTTTTAGTTGATACCTGGTGTTCCCAAACCATTTTTTCTCCCTCTGACCATTTGTGACTCGTATTATGAAGTGTCAATATTGACTACACAGTGCGGATTTCTTTGGTCAAAGGCAGAACATATGCCTACTTTGGTCGGTCATTGTGCATGGTAGCCACACCATGCTACTACTGATTGAAGGTCATTTTACTTGCTAGTTGAGAACTGATATTCCAAAACCATTGTTTCCCCCTCTGACTGTTTGTGACTCCTGTTATGGTTGGTGAACGTTGACCACTCATATTGAAATTATTTGGTCATGGTCAGTGACATATGCCTAGTTTGGTTGTTTGGTGTGCATAGTAGCCACACAGTGCCACTACGTATCGAAGTTCTTTGTCCTTTCTAGTCGATACATAGGGTTCCCAAACCATTGTCTCTCCCTCTGACCATTTGTGACTCGTGTTATGAGTTTTCAATGTTGACCACACATAGTGGACTTCTTCGGTCATAGTAAGTGACGTATGCATCCTTTGGTTGGTCACTGTGCACGCTAGCCACACCGTGCCACTGCTTGTTGAAGGTCTTTGTACTTGCTAGTTGATAACTAGTGTTTCCAACCCATTGTTTCCCCTCTGACCATTTGTGAGTCGTATTCTGAGTTTTCAACGTTGACCACACACTGTTAAATTCGTTTGGTCATGGTTAGTGACATATGCCTACTTTGGTTTGTCACTATACATGGTTACCATGCCGTGTCACTATGTATTGAAGGTTTTTGTGCTTTCCAGTTGATAGCTAGTATTTTCAAACCATTGTTTCCCCCTCTGACTATCTGTGACTCGTGCTGTGAGTTGTCAAGATTGACCACATGAAGTGAAATTCTTTGGTCATGGTCAGTGACATATGCATACGTTGGTTGGTCACTTTGCATTGTAGCCACACTGTGCCACTACATATTAAAGGTATTTGTACTTGCTAGTCGATAACAAGTATTTAGAAACCATTATTTTCCACTCTGACCATATCTGACTCGTGTTATGAGTTGTCAAAGTTCACCACACATGGTGACTTTCTTTGGTCATGGTCAGTGACATGTGCCTACTTTGGTTGGTCATCATGCATGGTATCCATACCGTGCCACAACTCATTGAAGGTCCTTGTGCTTTTTAGTTGATACCTGGTGTTCCCAAACCATTGTTTCTCCCTTTGACCATTTGTGACTTGTATTATGAAGTGTCAATGTTGACCACACACAGCAGATTTCTTTGGTCAAAGGCAGAACATATGCCTACTTTGGTCGGTCATTGTGCATGGTAGCCAAACCGTGCTACTAATGATTGAAGGTCGTTTTACTTGCTAGTTGAGAAATGATATTCCCATACCATTGTTTCCCCCTCTGACCGTTTGTGACTTGTGTTATGGTTGGTGAACATTGACAACCCATGTTGAAATTGTTTGGTCATGGTCAGTGACATATGCCTAGTTTGGTTGTTTGGTGTGCATAGTAGCCACACCGTGCCACTACGTATTGAAGTTCTTTGTCCATTCTACTCGATACATAGGGTTCCCAAACCATTGTATCTCCCTCCGACCATTTGTGACTCGTGTTATGAGTTGTCAATGTTGACCACACATAGTGGACTTCTTCGGTCATAGTTAGTGACGTATGCATCCTTTGGTTGGTCACTGTGCACGCTAGCCACACCGTGCCACTGCTTGTTAAACGTCTTTGTACTTGCTAGTAGATAACTAGTGTTCCCAACCCATTGTTTTCCCCTCTGACCATTTGTGACTCGTGTTATGAGTTTTCAACGTTGACCACACACAGTGAAATTCGTTTGGTCATGGTTAGTGACATATGCCTACTTTTGTTTGTCATTGTACATGGTTACCACGCCGTGTCACTATGTATCGAAGGTCTTTGTACTTTCTAGTTGATAGCTAGTCTTCCCAAACCATTGTTACTCCCTCTGACTATCTGTGACCCGTGTTGTGAGTTGTCAACATTGGCCACATGAAGTGAAATTCTTTGGTCATGGTCAGTGACATATGCATACTTTGGTTGGTCACTGTGCATTGTAGCCACACTGTGCCACTACATATTAAAGGTATTTGTACTTGCTCGTCGATAATTAGTATTCAGAAACCATTATCTTCCACTCTGACCATTTGTGACTCGTGTGATGAGTTGTCAAAGTTTACCACACATGGTGACTTTCTTTGGTCATGGTCAGTGACATGTGCCTACTTTTGGTTGGTCATCATGTATGGTATCCACACCGTGCCAAAACACATTGAAGGTCCTTGTGGTTTTTAGTTGATACCTGTTGTTCCCAAACCATTGTTTTCCCTTCTGACCATTTGTGACTCGTATTATGAAGTGTCAATGTTGACCACACACAGCGGATTTCTTTGGTCAAAGGCAGTACATATGCCTACCCTGGTATCTAGTATTCCTAAACTATTGTTTTCCCCCTCTGACAATTCGTGACCCATATTATGGGTTGTCAACGTTGAGTAAACATAGTGAAATTATTTGGTCATGGTAAGTTGCACATGCCTAATCTGGTTGGTCATTGTGCACGCTAGCCACACAGTGCCACTTCTTGTTGAATGTCTTTGCACTCGCTAGTCAATAAATAGCAAAAGGTTTCTCCCTTTGACACCAGGTCGGTTTTTGTTTATTTGTTGCGCGTAGGTGCCTTCAATGGAATACTCCCTCCCACCCCCCCTAGAGGGATGTTCCATGGACGACCTGGAGGACAGATTTGCGACCGTATTATGACACCCCCCTCCCCTCCCCACGGCTTGGGCTCGAAGGTAGAGTAGAGGTATCACAACACGGCCGCCCCCCCCCCCAGGTCGCGAGCTTATTCTATAATGCGTGCACGAGGATTGAAACCCAGGACCTACCGCTCAAGAATCTAACTCTATAAGCACTAAGCCAACTCACATGGTGTTTATATGATGTCCAAATGATGTTATAGGCGTTCCTATGGGTAGAGGACATAAACGAATGGGGTATACGATTAGAGGGTAGTTTTAAAAGTCATCAATAATAACAAAGTCAGTTTAATCATAAACAATTGACGTGGACGGAATTGCAAATTTTGCAAATTTGAGATTGAATAACTTGTCAACCGTTGCTTCGACTGACCAGCCATAACAAGGAAAGTTGACTACAAACAGTGAATTTTTTTTTATAATGTCCAGTGACACAGGCATACTTTTGTTGGTCATTGTGCATGGTAGCCACACCGTGCCACCACTTATCGAAGGTCTTTGTACTTGCTAGTCGATACCAAGTATTCCCAAACCATTGTTTCTCCCTCTGCCCATTTTTTACTTGTATTATGAGTTGTGAACGCTGAACACACACACTAAACTTCTTTGGTCATGAGCAGTGATGTATGCCTACTTGGGTAGGTCATTGTGCACGGTAGCCACACCGTGGTAATACATACGAAAGATCTTTGTACTTGCTAGAAGATACATAGTGTTTGGAAACCATTTCCCCCCCCCCCTCCGACCATTCTGGACTCGTGTTATGGGTTGTGAACATTGACCACCCATATTGAAATTCTTTGGTCATGGTCACTGACATATGCCTAGTTTGTTTTATCACAGTACGTGGTTACCACGCCATGTCACTACGCATAGAAGGTCTTTGTGCTTTATAGTTGATAGCTAGTCTTCCCACACAATTGTTACCCCCCTCTGACTATCTGTGACTCGTGTTGTGAGTTGTCAATGCTGACCACGCATAGAGGACTTCTTTGGTCATAGTCTGTGACGTATGCATCCTTTGGTTGGTCACTGTGCACGCTAGCCACACCGTGCCACTGCTTGTTGAAGGACTTTGTACTTGCTAGTTGATAACTAGTGTTCCCAACTGATTGTTTCCCCCTTTGACAATTTGTGACCAGTGTTACGAGTTTTCAACGTCGACCCCACACTGTGAAATTCTTTTGGTCGTGGTTAGTGACATGCGCATACTTTGCGTTGTCACTGTACATGGTTACCATGCCGTGTCACTAAATATTGAAGGTCTTTGTGCTTTCTAGTTGATAGCTAGTCGTCCAAAACCATTGTTACCCTCTCTCACTATCTGTGGCTTGTGTTGTGAGTTGTCAATATTGACCACATGAAGTGAAATTCTTTGGTCATGGTCAGTGACATATGCATACATTGGTTGGTCACTGTGCATTGTAGCCACACTGTGCCACTACATATTAAAGGTATTTGTACTTGCTAGTCAAACACTAGTATTCAGAAACCATTATTTTTCACTCGTGTTATGAGTTGTCAAAGGTTACCACACATGGTGACTTTCTTTGGTCATGGTCAGTGACATGTGCCTACTTTGGTTGGTCATCGTGCATGGTATCCACACTGTGCCACAACTCATTGAAGGTCCTTGTGCTTTTTAGTTGATACGTGGTGTTCCCAAACCATTGTGTCTCCCTCTGACCATTTGTGACTCGTATTATGAAGTGTCAATGTTGACCACACACAGCGGATTTCTTTGGTTAAAGGCAGAACATATGCCTACTTTGGTCGGCCATTGTGCATGGTAGCCACACCATGCTACTGCTGATTGAAGGTCGTTTTACTTGCTAGTTGAGAACTGATATTCGCATACCATTGTTTTACCCTCTGACCGTTTGTGACTCGTGTTATGGTTGGTGAACGTTGACCACCCATATTGAAATTATTTGGTCATGTTCAGTGACATATGCCTAGTTTGGTTATTTGGTGTGCATAGTAGCCACACCGTGCCACTACGTATTGAAGTTCTTTGTCCTTTCTAGTCGATCCATAGGGTTCCCAAATCATTGTCTCTCCCACTGACCATTTGTGACTCGTGTTATGAGTTGTAAATGTTGACCACACATAGTGGACTTCTTTGGTCATAGTCAGTGAGGTATGCATCTTTTAGTTAGTCAGTGTGCACGCTAGCCACACCGTGCCACTGCTTTTTGAACGTCTTTGTACTTGCTAGTTGATAACTAGTGTTCCCAACCCATTTTTTTCCCCTCTGACCATTTGTGACTCGTGTTATGAGTTTTCAACGTTGACCACACACTGTGAAATTCGTTTCGTCATGGTTAGTGACATATGCCTACTTTGGTTTGTCATTGTACATGGTTACCATGCCGTGTCACTATGTATTGAAGGTCTTTGTGCTTTCTAGTTGATAGCTAGTCTTCCCAAACCATTGTTACCCCCTCTGACTATCCGTGAGTCATGTTGTGAGTTGTCAACATTGACCACATGAAGTGAAATTCTTTGGTCATGGTCAGTGACATGCATAATTTGGTTGGTCACTGTACATTGTAGCCACACTGTGCCACTACATATTAAAGGTATTTGTACTTGCTCGTCGATAATTAGTATTCATAAACCATTATCTTCCACTCTGACCATTTATGACTCGTGTGATGAGTTGTCAAAGTTTACCACACATGGTGACTTTCTTCGGTCATGGTCAGTGACATGTGCCTACTTTGGTTGGTCATCGTGCATGGTATCCACACCGTGCCACAACTCATTGAAGGTCCCTGTGCTTTTTAGTTGATTCCTGGTATTCCAAAACCATTGTTTTCCCCTCTGACCATTTGTGACTTGTATTATGAAGTGTCAATGTTGACCATACACAGCGGATTTCTTTGGTCAAAGGCAGTACATATGCCTACTTTGGTCGTTCATTGTGCACGGTAGCCACACTGTGCTACTACTGACTGAAGTTCGTTTTACTTGCTAGTTGAGAACTAATACTCCCATACCATTATTTCCCCCTCTGACGTTTTGTGACTCGTGTTATGGTTGGTGAACGTTGACCACCCATATTGAAATTAGTTGGTCAGGGTCAGTGACATATGCCTGTTTTGGTTGTTTGGTGTGCATATTAGCCACACCGTGCCACTGCGTATTGAAGTTCTTTGTTCTTTCTAGTCGATACATAGGGTTCCCAAACCATTGTCTCTCCCTCTGACCATTTGTGACTCGTGTTATGAGTTGTCAATGTTGACCACACATAGTGGACTTCTTCGGTCATAGTCAGTGACGTATGCATCCTTTGGTTGGTCACTGTGCACGCTAGCCACACTTTACCACTTCTTGTTGAAGTTCTTTGTACTTGCTAGTTGATAAGTAGTGTTCCCAACCCATTGTTTTCCCCTCTGACCATTTGTGACTCGTGTTATGAGTTTTCAAGGTTGACCACACACTGTGAAATTTGTTTGGTCACGGTTAGTGACATATGCCTACTTTGGTTTATCACTGTACATGGTTACCACGCCGTGTCACTATGTATTTAAGGTCTTTGTGCTTTCTAGTTGATAGCTAGTCTTCCCAAACCGTTGTTACCCCCTCTGACTATCTGTGACTCGTGTTGTGAGTTGTCATCATTGACCACATGAAGTGAAATTCTTTGGTCATGGTCAGTGACATATGCATACTTTGGTTGGTCACTGTGCAATGTAGCCACACTGTGCCACTACATATTAAAGGTATCTGTACTTGCTCGTCGATAACTAGTATTCAGAAACTATTATCTTCCACTCTGACTATTTGTGACTCGTGTGATTAGTTGTCAATATTTACCATACATGGTGACTTTCTTTGGTCATGGTCAGTGACATGTGCCTAGTTTGGTTGGTCATCGTGCATGGTATCCACACCGTGCCACAACTCATTGAAGGTCCTTGTGCTTTTTAGTTGATACCTGGTGTTCCCAGACCATTGTTTTCCCTTCTGACCATTTGTGACTCGTATTATGAAGTGTCAATGTTGACCACACACAGCGGATTTCTTTGGTCAAAGGCAGAACATATGCCTACTTTGGTGGGTCATTGTGCATGGTAGCCACACCGTGCTACTACTTAGTGAAGTTTGTTTTACTTGCTAGTTGAGAACGGATATTCCCATACCATTGTTTCCCCCTCTGACCGTTTGTGACTCGTGTTATGGTTGGTGAACCTTGACCACCCATGTTGAATTTATTTGGTCATTGTCAGTGACATATGCCTAGTTTGGTTGTTTGGTGTGCATATTATCCACACCGTGCCACTACGTATTGAAGTTCTTTGTCCTTTCTAGTCGATACATAGGGTTCCCAAACCATTGTCTCTCCCTCTGACCATTTGTGACTCGTGTTATGAGTTGTCAATGTTGATCACAAATAGTGGAATTCTTCGTTCATAGTCAGTGACGTATGCATCCTTTGGTTGGTCACTGTGCACGCTAGCCACACCGTGCCACTGCTTGTTGAACGTCTTTGTACTTGCTTGTTGATAACTAGTGTTTCCAACCCATTTTTTTCCCCTCTGACCATTTGTGACTCGTGTTATGAGTTTTCAACGTTGACCATACACTGCGAAATTCGTTTGGTCATGGTTAGTGACATATGCCTAGTTTGGTTTGTCACTGTGCATGGTTACCACGATGTGTCTCTACGTATTGAAGGTATTTGTGCTTTCTAGTTGATAGCTAGTCTTCCCAAAGCATTGTTACCCCCTCTGATTATCTGTGACTTGTGTTGTGAGTTGTCAACATTGACCACGTGAAGTGAAATTATTTGGTCATGGTCAGTGACATATGCATACTTTGGTTGGTCACTGTGCATTGTAGCCACACTGTGCCACTACATATTGAAGGTATTTGTACTTGGTAGTCGACAACTAGTGTTCAGAAACCATTATGTTCCACTCTGACCATTTGTGACTCGTGTTATGAGTTGTCACAGTTTACCACACATGGTGACTTTCTTTGGTCATGGTCAGTGACATATGCCTACTTTGGTTGGACATCGTGCATGGTATCCACACCGTGCCACAACTCATTGAAGATCCTTGTGCTTTTTAGTCGATACCTGGTGTTCCCAAACCATTGTTTTCCCCTCTGACCATTTGTGACTCGTATTATGAATTGTCAACATTGACCACACACAACGGATTTCTTTGGTCAAAGGCAGTACATATGCCGTCCTTGGTCGGTCATTGTGCATGGTAGCCACACCGTGCTACTACTGACTGAAGTTTGGCGTACTTGCTAGTTGGTATCTAGTATTCCTAAACTATTGTTTCCCCCCTCTGACAATTCATGGCCCATATTATGGGTTGTCAACGTTGAGCACACGTAGTGAAATTATTTGGTCATGGTAAGTGGCACATGCCTAATCTGGTTGGTCATTGTGCATGGTAGCCTCACTGTGCCACTTCTTGTTGAAGGTCTTTGCACTCGCTAGTCAATAAATAGCAAAATGTTTCTCCCTTTGACACCAGGTCGGTTTTTGTTTATTTGTTGAGCGTAGGTGCCTTCACTGGAATACTCCCTCCCACCCCCCATGGAGGGATGTTTTGTGGACGACCTGGAGGACAGATTTGCGACCGCATTATGACAATCCCCCTTCCCCCACCACGGTTTGGGCTCGAAGGTACAGTAGAGGTATCACAACACGGCCGCCCCCCCAAGGTCGCGAGCCTATTCTATATTGCGCGTACGAGGATTCAAACCCTGGATCTACCGCTCCAGAATCTAACTCTATAAGCACTAAGCCAACTCACATGGTGTTTAGATGATGTCCAAATGATGTTATAGGAGTTCCTATGGGTAGAGGACATAAACTAAGGGGGTGTAGGATTAGAGGGTAGTTTTTAAAATCATGAATGATAACAAAGTCAGTTTAATCATAAACAATTGACGCGGACGGAATTGCAAATTTTCCAACTTTGAGATTGAATATCTTGTCAACCGTTGCTCCGATTGACCAGCCATAACAAGGAATGTTGACTACACACAGTGAAATTCTTTTTATAATGTCCCGTGACACAGGCATACTTTTGTTGGTCATTGTGCATGGTAGCCACACCGTGCCACCACATATCGAAGGTCTTTGTACTTGCTAGTCGATACCAAGTATTCCCAAACCATTGTGAACGCTGACCACACACACTAAACTTCTTTGGTCATGAGCAGTGATGTATGCCTACTTGGGTAGGTCATTGTGCACGGTAGCCACACCGTGGTAATACATACGAAAGATCTTTGTACTTGCTAGTCGATACCAAGTATTCCCAAACCATTGTGAACGCTGACCACACACACTAAACTTCTTTGGTCATGAGCAGTGATGTATGCCTACTTGGGTAGGTCATTGTGCACGGTAGCCACACCGTGGTAATACATACGAAAGATCTTTGTACTTGCTAGAAGATACATAGTGTTTGGAAACCATTTTCCCCCCTCCGACCATTTTGGACTCCTGTTATGTGTTGTGAACGTTGACCACCCATACTGAAATTCTTAGGTCATGGTCACTGACATATGCCTAGTTTGTTTTATCACAGTACATGGTTACCACGCCATGTCACTACGCATTGAAGGTCTTTGTGCTTTCTAGTTGATAGCTAGTCTTCCCACATAATTGTTACCCCCCTATGACTATTTGTGACTCGTGTTGTGAGTTGTCAATACTGACCACACATAGTGAACTTCTTCGGTCATAGTCAGTGACGTATGCATCCTTTGTTTGGTCACTGTCCACGCTAGCCACACCGTGCCACTGCTTGTTGAAGGAATTTGTACTTGCTAGTTGATAACTAGTGTTCCCAACCAATTGTTTCCCCCTCTGACCATTTGTGACCCGTGTTATGAGTTTTCAATGTTGACCACACACTGTGATATCGTTTTGGTCATGGTTAGTGACATGCACATACTTTGCTTTGTCACTGTACATGGTTACCACGCCGTGTCACTACGTATTGAAGGTCTTTGTGCTTTCTAGTTGATAGCTAGTCTTCTGAAACCGATGTTACTCTCTCTCTCACTATGTGTGACTCGTGTTGTGAGTTGTCAACATTGACCACATGAAGTGAAATACTTTGGTCATGGTCAGTGACATATGCATACGTTGGTTGGTCACTGTGCATTGTAGCCACACTGTGCCACTACATATTAAAGGTATTTGTACTTGCTGGTCAAACACTAGTATTCAGAAACCATTATTTTCCACTCTGACCGTTTGTGACTTGTGTTATGAGTTGTCAAATTTTACCACACATGGTGACTTTCTTTGGTCATGGTCAGTGACATGTGCCTACTTTGGTTGATCATCGTGCATGGTATCCACACCGTGCCACAACTCATTAAAGGTCCTTGTGCTTTTTAGTTGATACCTGGTGTTCCCAAACCATTTTTTCTCCCTCTGACCATTTGTGACTCGTATTATGAAGTGTCAATATTGACGAGACAGTGCGGATTTCTTTGGTCAAAGGCAGAACATATGCCTACTTTGGTCGGTCATTGTGCATGGTAGCCACACCGTGCTACTACTGATTGAAGGTCATTTTACATGCTAGTTGAGAACTGATATTCCCATACGATTGTTTCCCCCTCTGACCGTTTGTGACTCGTGTTATGGTTGGTGAACGTTGACCACCCATATTGAAATTATTTGGTCATGGTCAGTGACATATGCCTAGTTTGGTTATTTGGTGTGCATAGTAGCCACACAGTGCCACTGCGTATAGAAGTTCTTTGTCCTTTCTAGTCGATACATAGGGTTCCCAAACCATTGTCTCTCCCTCTGACCAGTTGTGACTGGTGTTATGAGTTGTCAATGTTGACCACACATAGTGGACTTCTTCAGTCATAGTTAGTGACGTATGCATCCTTTGGTTGGTCACTGTGCACGCTAGCCACATCGTGCCACTGCTTGTTGAACGTCTTTGTACTTGCTAGTTGATAACTAGTGTTCCCAATCCATTGTTTTCCCCTCTGACCATTTGTGACTCGTGTGATGGGTTTTCAATGTTGACCACACACAGTGAAATTTGTTTGGTTATGGTTAGTGACATATGCCTACATTGGTTTGTCATTGTACATGATTTCCACGCCGTGTCACTATGTATTGAAGGTCTTTGTGCTTTCTACTTGATAGTTAGTCTTCCCAAACCATTGTTACTCCCTTTGACTATCTGTGACTCGTGTTGTGAGTTGTCAACATTGGCCACTTGAAGTGAAATTCTTTGGTCATGTTCAGTGACATATGCATACTTTGGTTGGTCAGTGTGCATTGTAGCCACACTATGCCACTACATATTAAAGGTATTTGTACTTGCTCGTCAATAATTAGTATTCAGAAACCATTATCTTCCACTCTGACCATTTGTGACTCGTGTGATGAGTTGTGAAAGTTTACCACACATGGTGACTTTCTTTGGTCATGGTCAGTGACATGTGCCTACTTTGGTTGGTGATCGTTCATGGTATCCACACCGTGCCAAAACTCATTGAAGGTCCTTGTGCTTTTCAGTTGATACCTGGTGTTCCCAAACCATTGTTCTCCCTTCTGACCATTTGTGACTCGTATTATGAAGTGTCAATGTTGACCACACACAGCGGATTTCTTTGGTCAAAGGCAGTACATATGCCTACTTTGGTCGGTCATTTTGCATGGTAGCCACACCGTGGTACTACTGATTGAAGTTTGTTTTACTTGCTAGTTGAGAACTGATATTCCCATACCATTGTTTCCCCCTCTGACCGTTTGTGACTCGTGTTATAGTTGGTGAACGTTGACAACCCATATTGAAATTATTTGGTCATGGTCAGTGACATATGCCTAGTTTGGTTGTTTGGTGTGCATAGTAGCCACATCGTGCCACTGCGTATTGAATTTCTTTGTCCTTTCTAGTCGATACATAGGGTTCCCAAACGATTGTCTCTCCCTCTGACCATTTGTGACTTGTGTTATGAAATGTCAATGTTGACCACACATAGTGGACTTCTTCGTTCATAGTCAGTGACGTATGCATCCTTTGGTTGGTCACTGTTTACACTAGCCACACCGTGCCACTGCTTGTTGAAGTTCTTTGTACTTGCTAGTTGATAACTAGTGTTTCCAACCCATTGTTTTTCCCTCTGACCATTTGTGACTCGTGTTATGAGTTTTCAACATTGACCACACACTGTGAAATTTGTTTGGTCATGGTTCGTGACATATGCCTACTTTGGTTTGTCACTGTACATGGTTATGACGCCCTGTCACTATGTATTGAAGGTCTTTGTGCTTTCTAGTTGATAGCTAGTCTTCCCAAGCCATTGTTACCCCCTCTGACTATCTGTGACTCGTGTTGTGAGTTGTCAACATTGACCACATGAAGTGAAATTCTTTGGTCATGGTCAGTGACATATGCATACGTTGGTTGGTCACTGTGCATTGTAGCCACACTGTGCCACTACATATTGAAGGTATTTGTACTTGCTAGTCGATAACTAGTATTNGTGTCACTATGTATTGAAGGTCTTTGTGCTTTCTAGTTGATAGCTAGTCTTCCCAAACCATTGTTACCCCCTCTGACTATCTGTGACTCGTGTTGTGAGTTGTCAACATTGACCACATGAAGTGAAATTCTTTGGTCATGGTCAGTGACATATGCATACGTTGGTTGGTCACTGTGCATTGTAGCCACACTGTGCCACTACATATTGAAGGTACTTGGTAGTCGATAACTAGTATTCAGAAACCATTATCTTCCACTCTAACCATTTGTGACTCGTGTTATGAGTTGTCAAAGTTTACCACACATGGTGACGTTCTTTAAGTCACCATGTGTGGTAATAGGCAATGGTCAGTGACATTTGCCTACTTTGGTTGGTCATCGTGTATGGTATCAACACCGTGCCACAACTCATTGAAGGTCCGTGTGCTTTTTAGTTGATACCTGGTGTTCCCAAACCATTATTTTCCCCTCTGACCATTTGTGTCTCGTATTATGAAATGTCAATTTTGACCACACACAGCGGATTTCTTTGGTCAAAGGCAGTACATATGCCTACTTTAGTCAGTCATTGTGCTTGGTAGCCACACTGTGCTACTTCTTATTGAAGTTCGTTTAACTTGCTAGTTGAGAACTGATATTCCCATACCATTGTTTCCCCCTCTGACTGTTTGTGACTCATGTTATGGTTGGTGAACGTTGACCACCCATATTGAAATTATTTGGTCATGGTCAGTGACATATGCCTTCTTCGGTTGTTTGGTGTGCATATTAGCCACGCCGTGCCACTACGTTTTGAAGTTCTTTGTTCTTTCTAGTTCATATATAGGGTTCCCAAACCATTGTCTCTCCCTCTGACCATTTGTGACTCGTGTTATGAGTTGTCAATGTTGACCACACATAGTGGACTTCTTCGGTCATAGTCAGTGACGTATGCATACTTTGGTTGGTCACTGTGCACGCTAGCCACACCGTGCCACTACTTGTTGAAGGTCTTTGTACTTGCTAGTTGATAACAAGTGTTCCCAACCCATTGTTTTCCCCTCTGACCATTTGTGACTCGTGTTATGAGTTTTCAACGTTGACCACACACTGTGAAATTCGTTTGGTCATGGTTAGTGACATATGCCTACTTTGGTTTGTCACTGTACATGGTTACCA
>SZWC01000254.1:415183-446977 GCA_023375785.1 Penium margaritaceum | reverse complement strand
CCCCTCTGACAATTCGTGACCCATATTATGGGTTGTCAAAGTTGAGCACACGTAGTGAAATTATTTGGTCATGGTAAGTGGCACATGCCTAATCTGATTGGTCATTGTGCATGGTAGCCTCACTGTGCCACTTCGTGTTGAAGGTCTTTGCACTCGCTAGTCATTAAATAGCAAAAGGTTTCTCCCTTTGACACCAGGTCGGTTTTTGTTTATTTGTTGCGCGTAGGTGCCTTTACTGGAATACTTCCTCCCACCCCCCCTGGAGGGATGTTCTGTGGACGACCAGGAGGACAGATTTGCGACCGCATTATGACACCAACCCTTCCCCCGCCACGGCTTGGGCTCGAAGGTAGAGTAGAGGTATCACAACACGCCCCCCCCCCCTTCCCAGGTCGCGAGCCTATTCTATATTGCGCGTACGAGGATTCAAACCTTGCATCTACCGCTCCAGAAAATAACTCTATAAGCACTAAGCCAACTCACATGGTGTTTAGATGATGTCCAAATGATGTTATAGGAGTTCCTATGGGTATAGGACATAAACTAAGGGGGTGTATGATTAGAGGGTAGTTTTTAAAATCATGAATAATAACAAACTCAGTTTAATCATAAACAATTGACGCGGACGGAATTGAAAATTCTGCAACTTTGAGATTGAATATCTTGTCAACTGTTGCTCCGATTGACCAGCCATGACAAGGAAAGTTGACTACACACAGTGAAATTCTTTTTATAATGTCCAGTGACACAGGCATACTTTTGTTGGTCATTGTGCATGGTAGCCACACCTTGCCACCACTTATCGAAGGTCTTTGTACTTGCTAGTCGATACCAAGTATTCCCAAACCATTGTTTCTCCCTCTGCCCATTTTTCACTTGTATTATGACTTGTCAACGCTGACCACACACACTAAACTTCTTTGGTCATGAGCAGTGATGTATGCCTACTTGGACAGGTCATTGTATACGGTAGCCACACCGTGGTAATACGTACGAAAGATCTTTGTACTTGCTAGAAGATACATAGTGTTTGGAAACCATTTTCCCCCCTCCGACCATTTTGGACTCGTGTTATGGGTTGTGAACGTTGACAACCCATATTGAAATTCTTTGGTCATGGTCACTGACATATGCCTAGCTTGTTTTATCACAGTACGTGGTTACCACGCCATGTCACTACGCATTGAAGGTCTTTGTGCTTTCTAGTTGATAGTTAGTCTTCCCACACAATTGTTACCCCCCTCTGACTATCTGTGACTCGTGTTGTGAGTTGTCAATGCTGACATCACATAGTGGACTTCTTCCGTCATAGTCAGTGACGTATGCATCCTTTGGTTGGTCACTGTGCACGCTAGCCACACCGTGCCACTGCTTGTTGAAGGACTTTGTACTTGCTAGTTGATAACTAGTGTTCCCAACCGATTGTTTCCCCCTCTGACCATTTGTGACCCGTGTTATGAGTTTTCAACGTTGACCACACACTGTGAAATTCTTTTGGTCAAGGTTAGTGCCATGCGCAGACTTTGCTTTGTCACTGTACATGGTTACCACGCCGTGTCACTGCGTATTGAAGGTCTTTGTGCTTTCTAGTTGATAGCTAGTCTTCCGAAACCAATGTTACCCTCTCTCACTGTGTGTGACTCGTGTTGTGAGTTGTCAACATTGACCACATGAAGTGAAATTCTTTGGTCATGGTCAGTGACATATGCATACGTTGGTTGGTCACTGTGCATTGTAGCCACACTGTGCCAATACATAGTAAAGGTATTTGTACTTGCTAGTCAAACACTAGTATTCAGAAACCATTATTTTCCACTCTGACCATTTGTGACTCGTGTTATGAGTTGTCAAAGCTCACTAAACATGGTGACTTTCTTTGGTCATGGTCAGTGACATGTGCCTACTTTGGTTGGTCATCGTGCATGGTATCCACACCATGCCACAACTCATTGAAGGTCCTTGTGCTTTTTAGAAGGTACCTGGTGTTCCCAAACCATTTTTTCTCCCTCTGACCATTTGTGACTTGTATTATGAAGTGTCAATATTGACCACACAGTGCGGATTTCTTTGGTCAAAAGCAGAACATATGCCTTCTTTGGTCGGTCATTGTGCATGGTAGCCACACTGTGCTACTACTGATTGAAGGTCATTTTTCTTGCTAGTTGAAAACTGATATTCCCATACCATTGTTTCCCCCTCTGACCGTTTTTGACTCGTGTTATGGTTGGTGAACGTTGACCACCCATACTGAAATTATTTGGTCATGATCAGTGACATATGCCTAGTTTGGTTGTTTGGTGTGCATAGTAGCCACACAGTGCCACTACGTATTGAAATTCTTTGTCCTTTCTTGTCAATTCATTGGGTTCCCAAACCATTGTCTCTCCCTCTGACCATCTGTGACTCGTGTTATGAGTTTCAATGTTGACCACACATAGTGGACTTATTCGGTCATAGTCAGTGACGTATGCATCCTTTGGTTGGTCACTATGCACGCTAGCCACACTGTGCCACTGCTTGTTGAATGTCTTTGTACTTGCTAGTTGATAACTAGTGCTTCCAACCCATTGTTTTCCCCTCTGACCATTTGTGAGTCGTGTTATGAGTTTTCAACATTGACCACACACTGTAAAATTCGTTTGGTCATGGTTAGTGACATATGCCTGCTTTGGTTTGTCACTATACATGGTTACCACGCCGTGTCACTATGTATTGAAGGTCTTTGTGCTTTCTAGTTGATAGCTAGTCTTCCCGAACCATTGTTTCCCCCTCTGACTATCTGTGACTCGTGTTGTGAGTTGTCAACATTGACCACATGAAGTGAAATTCTTTGGTCATGGTCAGTGACATATGCATACGTTGGTTGGTCACTGTGCATTGTAGCCACACTGTGCCACTACATATTAAAGGTATTTGTACTTGCGAGTCAAACACTAGTATTGAGAAACCATTATTTTCCACTCTGACCATTTGTGACTCGTGTTATGAGTTGTCAAAGTTTACCACACATGGTGACTTTCTTTGTTCATGGTCAGTGACATGTGCCTACTTTGGTTGGTCATCGTGCATGGTATCCACACCGTGCCACAACTTATTGAAGGTCCTTGTGCTTTTTAGTTGATACCTGGTGTTCCCAAAGCATTGTTTCTCCCTCTGACCATTTGTGACTCGTATTATGAAGTGTCAATGTTGACCACACACAGCGGATTTCTTTGGTCAAAGGCAGAACATATGCCTACTTTGGTTGGTCATTGTGCATGGTAGCCACACCGTGCTACTAATGATTGAAGGTCGTTTTACTTGCTAGTTGAGAACTGATATTCCCATACCATTGTTTCCCCCTCTGACCGTTTGTGACTCGTGTTATGGTTGGTGAACGTTGACCACCCATATTGAAATTATTTGGTCATGGTCAGTGACACATGCCTAGTTTGGTGCTTGGTGTGCATAGTAGCCACACCGTGCCACTACGTATTGAAGTTCGTTGTCCTTTCTAGTCGATACATAGGGTTCCCAAACCATTTTCTCTCCCTCTGACCATTTGTGACTCGTGTTATGAGTTGTCAATGTTGACCACACATAGTGGACTTCTTCGGTCATAGTCAGTGACGTATGCATCCTTTGGTTGGTCACTGTGCACGCTAGCCACACCGTGCCACTGCTTGATGAACGTCTTTGTACTTGCTAGTTGATAACTAGTGTTCCCAACCCATTGTGTTCCCCTCTGACCATTTGTGACTCGTGTTATGAGTTTTCAACGTTGACCACACACTGTGAAATTCGTTTGGTCATGGTTAGTGACATATGCCTACTTTGGTTTGTCACTGTACATGGTTACCACGATGTGTCTCTATGTATTGAAGGTATTTGTGCTTTCTAGTTGATAGCTAGTCTTCCCAAAGCATTGTTACCCCCTCTGACTATCTGTGACTTGTGTTGTGAGTTGTCAACATTGACCACATGAAGTGGAATTATTTGGTCATGGTCAGTGACATATGCATTTTTTGGTTGGTCACTGTGCATTGTAGCCACACTGTGCCACTACATATTGAAGGTATTTGTACTTGGTAGTCGATAACTAGTATTCAGAAACCATTAAGTTTTTACTCTGACCATGTGTGACTCGTGTTATGAGTTGTCAAAGTTTACCACACATGGTGACTTTCTTTGGTCATGGTCAGTGACATGTGCCTACTTTGGTTGGACATCGTGCATGGTATCCACACCGTGCCAAAACTCTTTGAAGATCCTTGTGCTTTTTAGTTGATACCTGGTGTTCCCAAACCATTGTTTTCCCCTCTGACCATTTGTGACTCGTATTATGAGTTGTCAACATTGACCACACACAACGGAGTTCTTTGGTCAAAGGCAGTACATATGCCTACCCTGGTTGGTCATTGTGCATGGTTGCCACACCGTGCCACTACTGACTGAAGTTCGGTGTACTTGCTAGTTGGTATCTAGTATTTCTAAACTATTGTTTCCCCCCTCTGACAATTCGTGACCCATATTATGGGTTGTCAAAGTTGAGCACACGTAGTGAAATCATTTGGTCATGGTAAGTGGCACATGCCTAATCTGGTTGGTCATTGTGCATGGTAGCCTCACTGTGCCACTTCTTGTTGAAGGTCTTTGCACTCGCTAGTCAATAAATAGCAAAAGGTTTCTCCCTTTGACACCAGGTCGGTTTTTGTTTATTTGTTGCGCGTAGGTGCCTTCACTGGAATACTTCCTCCCACCCCACCTGGAGGGATGATCTGTGGACGACCTGGAGGACAGATTTACGACCGCATTATGACACCCCCCCTTCCCCCGCCACGCCTTGGGCTTGAAGGTAGAGTAGAGGTATCAGAACACGCCCCCCCCCCCCAGGTCAAGAGCCAATTCTATATTGTGCGTACGAGGATTCAAACCCTGCATCTTCCGCTCCAGAATCTAACTCTATAAGCACTAAGCCAACTCACATGGTGTTTAGATGATGGCCAAATGATGTTATAGGAGTTCCTATGGGTAGAGGATAAAACTAAGGGGGTGTAGGATTAGAGGGTAGTTTTTAAAATCATGAATAATAACAAAGTCAGTTTAATCATAAACAATTGACGCGGACGGAATTGCAAATTTTGCAACTTTGAGATTGAATAACTTGTCAACCGTTCTTCTGACTGACTAGCCATAACAAGGAAAGTTGACTACACACAGTGAAATTCTTTTTATAATGTCCAGTGATACTGGCATACTTTTGTTGGTCATTTTGCATGGTAGCCACACCGTGCCACCACTTATCGAAGGTCTTTGTACTTGCTAGTCGATACCAAGTATTCCCAAACCATTGTTTCTCCCTCTGCCCATTTTTTACTTGTATTATGAGTTGTGAACGCTGACCACACACACTAAACTTCTTTGGTCATGAGCAGTGATGTATGCCTACTTGGGTAGGTCATTGTGCAAGGTAGCCACACCGTGGTAATACATACGAAAGATTGTTGTACTTGCTAGAAGATACAAAGTGTTTGGAAACCATTTTCCCCCCCTCCGACCATTTTGGACTCGTGTTATGGGTTGTGAACGTTGACCACCCATATTGAAATTCTTTGGTCATGGTCACTGACATATGCCTAGTTTGTTTTATCACAGTACGTGGTTACCACGCCATGTCACTACGCATTGAAGGTCTCTGTGCTTTCTAGTTGATAGCTAGTCTTCCCACACAATTGTTACCCCCCTCTGACTATCTTAGACTCGTGTTGTGAGTTGTCAATGCTGACCACACATAGTGGACTTCTTCGGTCATAGTCAGTGACGTATGCATCCTTTGGTTGGTCACTGTGCATGCTAGCCACATCGTGCCACTACTTGTTGAAGGACTTTGTACTTGCTAGTTGATAACTAGTGTTCCCAACCAATTGTTTCCCCCTCTGACCATTTGTGACCCGTGTTATGAGTTTTCAACGTTGACCACACACTGTGAAATTCTTTTGGTCATGGTTAGTGCCATGCGCATACTTTGCTTTGTCACTGTACATGGTTACCACGCCGTGTCACTGCGTATTGAAGGTCTTTGTGCTTTCTAGTTGATAGCTAGTCTTCCGAAACCAATGTTACCCTCTCTCACTACGTGTGACTCGTGTTGTGAGTTGTCAACATTGACGACATGAAGTGAAATTCTTTGGTCATGGTCAGTGACATATGCATACGTTGGTTGGTCACTGTGCATTGTAGCCACACTGTGCCACTACATATTAAAGGTATTTGTACTTGCTAGTCAAACACTAGTATTCAGAAATCATTATTTTCCCCTCTGACCATTTGTGACTCGTGTTATGAGTTGTCAAAGCTTACCACACATGGTGACTTTCTTTGGTCATGGTCAGTGACATGTGCCTACTTTGGTTGGTCATCGTGCATTGTATCCACACCGTGCCACAACTCATTGAAGGTCCTTGTGCTTTTTAGTTGATACCTGGTGTTCCCAAACCATTGTTTCTCCGTCTGACCATTTGTGACTCGTATTATGAAGTGTCAATGTTGACCACACACAGCGGATTTCTGTGGTCAAAGGCAGAACATATGCCTACTTTGGTCGGTCATTGTGCATGGTAGCCACACCGTGCTACTAATGATTGAAGGTCGTTTTTCTTGCTTGTTGAGAACTGATATTCCCATACCATTGTTTCCCCCTCTGACCGTTTGTGACTCGTGATATGGTTGGTGAACATTGACAACCCATATTGAAATTATTTGGTCATGGTCAGTGACATAAGCCTAGTTTAGTTGTTTGGTGTGCATAGTAGCCACATCGTGCCAATACGTATTGAAGTTCTTTGTCCTTTCTAGTCGATACATAGGGTTCCCAAACCATTGTATATCCCTCTGACCATTTGTGACTCGTGTTATGAGTTGTCAATATTGACCACACATAGTGGACTTCTTCGGTCATAGTTGGTGACGTATGCATCCTTTGGTTGGTCACTGTGCACGCTAGCCACACCGTGCCACTGTTTGTTGAACGTCTTTTTACTTGCTAGTTGATAACTCGTGTTCCCAACCCATTGTTTTCCCCTCTGACCATTTGTGACTTGTGTTATGAGTTTTCAACGTTGACCACACACAGTGAAATACGTTTGGTCATGGTTAGTGACATATGCCTACTTTGGTTTTTCACTGTACATGGTTACCACGATGTGTCTCTACGTATTGAAGGTATTTGTGCTTTCTAGTTGATAGCTAATCGTCCCAAACCATTGTTACCCCCTCTGAATATCAGTGACTTGTGTTGTGAGTTGTCAACATTGACCACATGAAGTGAAATTATTTGGTCATGGTCAGTGACATATCCATACTTTGGTTGGTCACTGTAAATTGTAGCCACACTCTGCCACTACATATTGAAGGTATTTGTACTTGCTAGTTGATAACTAGTATTCAGAAACCATTATCTTCCACTTTGACCATTTGTGACTCGTGTTATGAGTTGTCAAAGTTTACCACACATGGTGACTTTCTTTGGTCATGGTCAGTGACATGTGCCTACTTTGGTTGGTCATCGTGCATGGTCTCCACACCGTGCCAAAACTCATTGAAGGTCCTTGTGCTCTTTAGTTGATACCTGGTGTTCCCAAACCATTGTTTTCCCCCTGACCATTTGTGACTCGTATTATGAAGTGTCAATGTTGTCCACACACATCGGATTTCTTTGGTCAAAGGCAGAACATATGCCTACTTTGGTGGGTCATTGTGCATGGTAGCCACACTGTGCTACTACTGATTGAAGGTCGTTTTACTTGCTAGTTGAGAACTGATATTCCCATACCATTGTTTCCCCCTCTGACCGTTTGTGACTCGTGTTATGAGTTGTCAAAGTTTACCACACATGGTGACTTTCTTTGGTCATGGTCAGTGACATGTGCCTACTTTGGTTGGTCATCGTGCATGGTCTCCACACCGTGCCAAAACTCATTGAAGGTCCTTGTACTCTTTAGTTGACACCTGGTGTTCCCAAACCATTGTTTTCCCCCTGACCATTTGTTACTCGTATTATGAAGTGTCAATGTTCTCCACACACATCGGATTTCTTTGGTCAAAGGCAGAACATATGCCTACTTTGGTGGGTCATTGTGCATGGTAGCCACACTTTGCTACTACTGATTGAAGGTCGTTTTACTTGCTAGTTGAGAACTGATATTCCCATACCATTGTTTCCTCCTCTAACCATTTGTGACTCGTGTTATGGTTGGTGAACGTTGACCACCCATATTGAAATTATTTGGTCATGGTCAGTGACATATGCCTATTTTGGTTGTTTGGTGTGCATAGTAGCCACACCGTGCCACTATGTATTGAAGTTCTTTGTCCTTTCTAGTCGATACATAGGGTTCCCAAACCATTGTCTCTCCCTCTGACCATTTGTGAATCGTGTTATGAGTTGTCAATGTTGACCACATATAGTGGACTTCTTCGGTCATAGTCAGTGACGTATGCATCCTTTGGTTGGTCACCGTGCACGCTAGCCACACCGTGCCACTGCTTGTTGAATGTCTTTGTACTTGTTAGCTGATAACTAGTGTTTCCAACCCATTGTTTTCCCCTCTGACCATTCGTGACTTGTGTTATGAGCTTTTAACGTTGAACACACACTGTGAAATTCGTTTGGTCATGGTTAGTGACATATGCCTACTTTGGTTTGTCACTGTACATGGTTAGCACGATGTGTCTCTACGCATTGAAGGTATCTGTGCTTTCTAGTTGATAGCTAGTCTTCCCAAAGCATTGTTACCCCCTCTGACTATCTGTGACTTGTGTTGTGAGTTGTCAACATTGACCACATGAAGTGAAGTTATTTGGTCATGGTCATTGACATATGCATACTTTGGTTGGTCACTGTAGATTGTAGCCACACTGTGCCACTACATATTGAAGGTATTTGTACTTGGTAGTCGATAACTAGTATTTAGAAACCATTATGTTCCACTCTGACCATTTGTGACTCGTGTTATGAGTTGTCAAAGTTTACCACACATAGTGACTTTCTTTGGTCATGGTCAGTGACATGTGCCTACTTAGGTTGGACATCGTGCATGGTATCCACACCGTGCCACAACTCATTGAAGGTCCTTGTGCTTTTTAGTTGATACCTGGTGTTCCCAAATCATTGTTTCTCCGTCTGACCATTTGTGACTCGTATTATGAAGTGTCAATGATGACCACAAACAGCGGATTTCTGTGGTCAAAGGCAGAACCTATGCCAACTTTGGTCAGTCATTGTGCATGGTAGCCACACCGTGCTACTACTGATTAAAGGTCATTATACTTGCTAGTTGAGAACTTATATTCCCATACCATTGTTTCCCCCTTTGACAATTTGTGACTCGTGTTATGGTTGGTGAACGTTGACCACCCATATTGAAATTATTTGGTCATGGTCAGTGACACATGCCTAGTTTGGTTGTTTGGTGTAAATTGTAGCCACACCGTGCCACTACGTATTGAAGTTCTTTGTCCTTTCTAGTCGATACATTGGGTTCCCAAACCATTGTCTCTCCCTCTGACCATTTGTGACTCGTGTTGTGAGCTATCAATGCTGACAACACATAGTGGACTTCTTCGGTCATAGTCTGTGACGTATGCATCCTTTGGTTGGTCACTAGGCTAGCCACATTGTACCACTGCTTGTTGAAGGACTTTGTACTTGCTAGCTGATAACTAGTGCTCCCAACCAATTGTTCCCCCCTCTGACCATTTGTGATCCGTGTTATGAGTTTTCAACGTTGACCACACACTGTGAAATTCGTTTGGTCATGGTTAGTGACATATGCCTACTTTGGTTTGTCACTGTACATGGTTACCACGCCGTGTCACTATGTATTGAAGGTCTTTGTGCTTTCTAGTTGATAGCTAGTCTGCCCAAACCATTGTCACCCCCTCTGACTATCTGTGACTTGTGTTGTGAGTTGTCAACATTGACCACATGAAGTGAAATTCTTTGGTCATGGTCAGTGACATATGCATACTTTGGTTGGTCACTGTGCATTGTAGCCACACTGTGCCACTACATATTAAGGGTATTTGTACTTGCTAGGCAAAAACTAGTATTCAGAAACCATTATCTTCCACTCTGATCATTGGTGACTCGTGTTATGAGTTGTCAAAGTTTACCACACATGGTGACTTTCTTTGGTCACGGTCAGTGACATGTGCCTACTTTGGTTGGTCATCGTGCATGGTATCCACACCGTGCCACAACTCATTGAAGGTCCTTGTGCTTTTTAGTTGATACCTGGTGTTCCCAAACCATGTATTCTCCCTCTGACCATTTGTGACTCGTATTATGAAATGTCAATGTTGACCACACATAGCGGATTTCTTTGGTCAAAGGCAGTACATATGCCTACTTTGGTCGGTCATTGTGCATGGTAGCCACACTGTGCTACTACTGATTGAAGTTTGTATTACTTGCTAGTAGAGAACAGATATTCCCATACCATTGTTTCCCCCTGTGACTGTTTGTGACTCGTGTTATGGTTGGTGAACGTTGACAACCCATATTGGAATTATTTGGTCATGGTCAGTGACATATGCCTAGTTTGGTTGTTTGGTGTGCATAGTAGCCACACCGTGCCACTACGTATTGAAGTTCTTTGTCCTTTCTAGTCAATACATAGGGTTCCCAAACCATTGTCTCTCCCTCTGACCATTTGTGACTCGTGTTATGAGTTGTCAATGTTGACCACACATAGTGGACTTCTTCGGTCATAGTCAGTGACGTATGCATCCTTTGGTTGGTCACTGTGCATGCTAGCCACACCGTGCCACTGCTTGTTGAAGGTCTTTGTACTTGCTAGTTGATAACTAGTGTTTCCAACCCATTTTTTTCCCCTCTGACCATTTGTGAGTCGTGTTATTAGTTTTCAACGTTTACCACACACTGTAAAATTTGATTGGTCATGGTTAGTGACATATGCCTAATTTGGTTTGTCACTATACATGGTTACCACGCCCTGTCACTATGTATTGAAGGTTTTTGTGCTTTCTAGTTGATAGCTAGTCTTCCCAAACCATTGTTTCCCCCTCTGACTATCTATGACTCGTGTTGTGAGTTGTCAACATTGACCACATGAAGTGAAATTCTTTGGTTATGGTCAGTGACATATGCATACGTTGGTTGGTCACTTTGCATTGTAGCCACACTGTGCCACTACATATTAAAGGTATTTGTACTTGCTAGTCGATAACAAGTATTTAGAAACCATTATTTTCCACTCTGACCATTTGTGACTCGAGTTATGAGTTGTCAAAGTTCACCACACATGGTGACATTCTATGGTCATGGTCAGTGACATGTGCCTACTTTGGTTGGTCATCGTGCATGGTATCCACACCATGCCACAACTCATTGAAGGTCCTTGTACTTTTTAGGTGATACCTGGTGTTCCCAAACCATTGTTTCTCCCTCTGACCATTTGTAACTCGTATTATGGAGTGTCAACGTTGACCACACACAGCGGATTTCTTTGGTCAAAGGCAGAACATATGCCTACTTTGGTCGGTCATTGTGCATGGTAGCCACACCGTGCTACTAATGATTGAAGGTCGTTTTACTTGCTAGTTGAGAACTGCTATTCCAATACCATTGTTTCCCCCTCTGACCGTTTGTGACTCGTGTTATGGTTGGTGAACGTTGACAACCCATATTGAAATTATTTTGTCATTGTCAGTGACATATGCCTAGTTTGGTTGTTTGGTGTGCATAGTAGCCACACCGTGCCACTACGTATTGAAGTTCTTTGTTCTTTCTAGTCGATACATAGGGGTCCCAAACCATTGTCTCTCCCTCTAACAATTTTTGACTTGTGTTATGAGTTGTCAATGTTGACCACACATAGTGGACTGCTTCGGTCGTAGTCAGTGATGTATGCATCCTTTGGTTGGTCACTGTGCACGCTAGGCACACCGTACCACTGCTTGTTGAACGTCTTTGTACTTGCTAGTTGACAAGTAGTGTTCCCAACCCATTGTTTTCCCCTCTGGTCATTTGTGACTCGTGTTTTGAGTTTTCAACATGGACCACACACTGTGAAAATCGTTTGGTCATGGTTAGTGACATATGCCTACTTTGGTTTGTCACTGTACATGGTTACCACACCGTATCACTATGTATTGAAGGTCTTTATGCTTTCTAGTTGATAGCTAGTCTTCCCAAACCATTGTTACCCCCTCTGACTATCTGTGACTCGTGTTGTGAGTTGTCAACATTGACCACATGAAGTGAAATTCTTTGGTCATGGTCAGTGACATATGCATACTTTGGTTGGTCACTATGCATTGTAGCCACACTGTGCCACTACATATTAAAGGAATTTGTACTTGCTCGTCGATAACTAGTATTCAAAAACCATTATCTTCCACTCAGACCATTTGTGACTCGGTTGATGAGTTGTCAATGTTTACAACACATGGTGACTTTCTTTGGTCATGGTCAGTGACATGTGCCTACATAGGTTGGTCATTGTGCATGGTATCCACACCGTGCCACAACTCGTTGAAGGTCCTTGAGCTTTTTAGTTGATACTTGGTGTTCCCAAACCATTTTTTTCCCCTCTGCCCATTTGTGACTCGTATTATGAAGTGTCAATGTTGACCACACACAGCGGATTTCTTTGGTCAAAGGCAGTCCATATGCCTACTTTGGTCGGTCATTGTGCATGGTAGCCACACAGTGCTACTACTGATTGAAGTTTGTTTTACTTGCTAGTTGAGAACGGATATTCCCATACCATTGTTTCCCCCTCTGACCGTTTGTGACTCGTGTTATGGTTGGTGAACCTTGACCACCCATATTGAAATTATTTGGTCATGGTCAGTGACATATACCTAGTTTGGTTGTTTGGTCTGCATATTAGCCACACCGTGCCACTACGTATTGAAGTTCTTTGTCCTTTCTAGTCGATACATAGGGTTCCCAAACCATTGTCTCTCCCTCTGACCATTTCTGACTCGTGTTATGGGTTGTCAATGTTGACCACACATAGTGGACTTCTTCGTTCATAGTCAGTGACGTATGCATCCTTTCGTTGGTCACTGTGCACGCTAGCCACACCGTGCCACTGCTTGTTGAACGTCTTTGTACTTGCTAGTTGATAAGTAGTGTTCCCAACCCATTGTTTTCCCCTCTGACCATTTGTGACTCGTGTTATGAGTTTTCAACGGTGACCACACACAGTGAAATTCGTTTGGTCATGGTTAGTGACATATGCCTACTTTGGTTTGTCATTGTACATGGATACCACGCCGTGTCACTATGTATTGAAGGTCTTTGTGCTTTCTAGTTGATAGCTAGTCTTCCCAAACCATTGTTACTCCCTCTGACTATCTGTGACTCGTGTTGTGAGTTGTCAACATTGACCACATGAAGTGAAATTCTTTGGTCATGGTCAGTGACATATGCATACTTTGGTTGGTCACTGTGCATTTTAGCCACACTGTGCCACTACATATTAAAGGTACTTGTACTTGCTCGTCGATAACTAGTATTCAGAAACCATTATCTTCCACTCTGACCATTTGTGACTCGTGTTATGAGTTGTCAAAGTTTACCACACATGGTGACTTTCTTTGGTCATGGTCAGTGACATTTGCCTACTTTGCTTGGTCATCGTGCATGGTATTTACACCGTGCCACAACTCATTGAAGGTCCTTGTGCTTTTTAGTTTATACCTGGTGTTCCAAAACCATTTTTTCTCCCTCTGACCATTTGTGACTCGTATTATGAAATGTCAATGTTGACCACACACAGCGGATTTCTTTGGTCAAAGGCAGTACATATGCCTACTTTGGTCGGTCATTGTGCATGGTAGCCACACTGTGCTACTACTGATTGAAGTTCGTTTTACTTGCTAGTTGAGAACTGATATTCCCATACCATTGTTTCCCCCTCTGACTTTTAATGGCTCGTGTTATGGTTGGTGAACGTTGACCACCCATATTGAAATTATTTGGTCATGGTCAGTGACATATGCCTAGCTTGGTTGTTTGGTAGGCATATAAGCCACACCGTGCCACTACGTATTGAAGTTCTTTGTTCTTTCTAGTCCATACATAGGGGTCCCAAACCATTGTCTCTCCCTCTGACCATTTGTGACTCGTGTTATGAGTTGTCAATGTTGACCACACATAGTGGACTTCTTCCGTCGTAGTCAGTGACGTATGCATCCTTTTGTTGGTCACTGTGCATGCTAGCCACACCGTACCACTGCTTGTTGAACGTCTTTGTACTTGCTAGTTGGCAAGTAGTGTTCTCAACCCATTGTTTTCCCCTCTGACCATTTGTGACTCGTGTTATGAGTTTTCAACGTTGACCACACACTGTGAAATTCGTTTGGTCATGGTTAGTGACATATGCCTACTTTGGTTTGTCGCTGTACATGGTTACCATACCGTGTCACTATGTATTGAAGGTCTTTGTGCTTTCTAGTTGATAGCTAGTCTTCCCAAACCATTGTTACCCCCTCTGACTATCTGTGACTTGTGTTGTGAGTTGTCAACATTGACCACATGAAGTGAAATTCTTTGGTCATGGTCAGTGACATATGCATACTTTGGTTGGTCACTGTGCATTGTAGCCACACTGTGCCACTACATATTAAAGGTATTTGTACTTGCTCGTCGATAACTAGTATTCAGAAACCATTATTATCCACTCTGACCATTTGTGACTCGGTTGATGAGTTGTCAATGTTTACCACACATGGTGACTTTCTTTGGTCATGGTCAGTGACATGTGCCTACATAGGTTGGTCATTGTGCATGGTATCCACACCGTGCCACAACTCGTTGAAGGTCCTTGTGCTTTTTAGTTGATACCTGGTGTTCCCAAACCATTGTTTTCCCCTCTGCCCATTTGTGACTCGTATTATGAAGTGTCAATGTTGACCACACACAGCGGATTTCTTTGGTCAAAGGCAGTACATATGCCTACATTGGTTGGTCATTGTGCATGGTAGCCACACCGTGCTACTACTGATTGAAGTGTGTTGTACTTGCTATTTGAGAACGGATATTCCCATACCATTGTTTCCCCCTCTGACCGTTTGTGACTCGTGTTATGGTTGGTGAACCTTGACCACCCATATTGAAATTATATGGTCATGGTCAGTGACATATACCTAGTTTGGTTGTTTGGTGTGCATATTAGCCACACCGTGCCACTACGTATTGAAGTTCTTTGTCCTTTCTAGTTGATACATGGGGTTCCCAAACCATTGTCTCTCCCTCTGACCATTTGTGACTCGTGTTATGAGTTGTTAATGTTGACCACACATAGTGGACTTCTTCGGTCATAGTCAGTGACGTATGCATCCTTTGGTTGGTCACTGTGCACGCTAACCACACCGTGCCACTGCTTGTTGAACGTCTTTGTACTTGCTAGTTGATAACTAGTGTTCCCAGCCCATTGTTTTCCCGTCTGACCATTTGTGACTCGTGTTATGAGTTTTCAACGGTGACCACACACAGTGAAATTCGTTTGGTCATGGTTAGTGACATATGCCTACTTTGGTTTGTCGCTGTACATGGTTACCACACCGTGTCACTATGTATTGAAGGTCTTTGTGCTTTCTAGTTGATAGCTAGTCTTCCCAAACCATTGTTACCCCCTCTGACTATCTGTGACTCGTGTTGTGAGTTGTCAACATTGACCACATGAAGTGAAATTCTTTGGTCATGGTCAGTGACATATGCATACTTTGGTTGGTCACTGTGCATTGTAGCCACACTGTGCCACTACATATTAAAGGTATTTGTACTTGCTNGTCGATAACTAGTATTCAGAAACCATTATCTTCCACTCTGACCATTTGTGACTCGTGTTATGAGTTGTCAAAGTTTACCACACATGGTGACTTTCTTTGGTCATGGTCAGTGACATGTGCCTAGTTTGGTTGGTCATCGTGCATGGTATCCACACCGTGCCACAACTCATTGAAGGTCCTTGTGCTTTTTAGTTGATACCTGGTGTTCCCAAACCATTGTTTTCCCTTCTGACCATTTGTGACTCGTATTATGAAGTGTCAATGTTGACCACACACAGCGGATTTCTTTGGTCAAAGGCAGTACATATGCCCACTTTGGTTGGTCATTGTGCATGGTAGCCACCCCGTGCTACTACTGATTGAAATTTGATTTACTTGCTAGTTGAGAACGGATATTCCCATACCATTGTTTCCCCCTCTGACCGTTTGTGACTCGTGTTATGGTTGGTGAACCTTTGTTGAAAATTGCCCCTCCGCATGCCCAAGTGCGGCGTCGGGAGGCGCCGACGAGCCGCCAGAAAGTGAAGACTCCGCTCCGGCGGATCTGGTGACTCGACAATTGCTCGGATCATAAAATGGAGGATTGCCCCGTAAAGTTGACGAGTCGCTGAATTCGTGGAAGTTGTTTTGCCGGAATCGGAGAAGTATCGAGGGAGATATGGCCTTCCGAAGTTGGGGTGTGCGCAGCGACTCTGGGAGCCGGCTGCGACTCGATATCCGGTGGATAATCGACCGGATTGAGTAACAAAAATACCATCTGGAGAGATTGCTCCGATAGGCCTGCCGAGCATCCGGTGGATGATCCGCCTGATCAGGTGGATCATCCACCGGATCCAGAAGTGCAGGTTGTTACTGGGGGACTTAGCCAAAATCATCGCTCGGCGTCCGAAACCCAGTAGTACGTTTTGTTACTCAGGGACATAGTCAAAATTCTGACTGCAGGTCCGCGGACAGGTTTCGAACCTCGTGACACCCCATCACCAAACTCGACCCAAAAGTGGGTAGGGTGCGTGGAAACAGTGCAGGGAACTTCTACACCACGTGCAAGTGGACCTGCGCCTTGGGAAAGGCGCTTCGCACGTGAAGGAAGGCGCCACGGCGTGTGCGCGCCATGGAGGCGTTATGCGTTTCTGTGGTGGGTGAGACCTGCGCTTGGGTAAGCATAACTTGAGCTACGCTTCGCCGAATCGCGCGCGATTTGGTGCGTTGGAAAGCTCATGACTAGCCCTATAAATGTTGTGATCATGTCTATGTTAAAAAAATAACGCAAAACGACGTTATTCCCTTCGCAAACTGACTGTCTCTAAATTCCTGCTCACATAGCGTGAGGCGACCAGAAAGCTCACGCTCAGTCTCAGATTCGTCCAAAACAGTAGACGTGAACCACTAGACGCTATCAGACCAACGTCGGGATCGCACCACGCGGATCTCATCCTGACAACCTTGACCACCCATATTGAAATTATTTGGTCATGGTCAGTGACATATGCCTAGTTTGGTTGTTTGGTGTGCATATTAGCCACACCGTGCCACTACGTATTGAAGTTCTTTGTCTCTTCTAGTCAATACATAGGGTTCCCAAACCATTGTCTCTCCCTCTGACCATATGTGACTCGTGTTATGAGTTGTCAATGTTGACCACACATAGTGGACTTCTTCCGTCATAGTCAGTGACGTATGCATCCTTTGGTTGGTCACTGTGCACGCTAGCCACACCGTGCCACTGCTTGTTGAATGTCTTTTTACTTGCTAGTTGATTACTAGTTTTCCCAACCCATTGTTTTCCCCTCTGACCACTCGTCACTCGTGTTATGAGTTTTCAATGTTGACCACACACTGTGAAATTCGTTTGGTCATGGTTAGTGACATATGCCTACTTTGGTTTGTCACAGTACATGCTTACCACGACGTGTCTCTATGTATTGAAGGTCTTTGTGCTTTCTAGTTGATAGCTAGTCTTCCCAAACCATTGTGACCCCCTCTGAGTATCAGTGACTTGTGTTGTGAGTAGTCAACATTGACAACATGAAGTGAAATTATTTGGTCATGGTCAGTGACATATGCATACTTTGGTTGGTCACTGTGCATTGTAGCCACACTGTGCCACTACATATTGAAGGTATTTGTACTTGGTGGTCGAAAACTAGTATTTAGAAACCATTATGTTCCACTCTGACCATTTGTGACTCGTGTTATGAGTTGTCAAAGTTTACCACACATGGTGACTTTCTTTGGTCATGGTCAGTGACATGTGCCTACTTTGGTTGGACATCGTGCATGGTATCCACACCGCGCCACAACTCATTGAAGATCCTTGTGCTTTTTAGTTGATACCTGGTGTTCCCAAACCAATGTTTTCCCCTCTGACCATTTTTGACTCGTATTATGAGTTGTCAACATTGACCACACACAACGGATTTCTTTGGTCAAAGGCAGTACATATGCCTACCCTTGTCGGTCATTGTGCATGGTAGCCACACCGTGCTACTACTGACTGAAGTTCGGTGTACTTGCTAGATGGTATCTAGTATTCCTAAACTATTTTTTCCCCCCTCTGACAATTCGTGACCCATATTATGGGTTGTCAACGTTGAGCACACGTAGTGACATTATTTGGTCATGGTAAGTGGCACATGCCTAATCTGGTTGGTCATTTTGCATGGTAGCCTCAGTGTGCCACTTCTTGTTGAAGGTCTGTGCACTCGCTAGTCAATAAATAGCAAAAGGTTTCTCCCTTTGACACCAGGTCGGTTTTTGTTTATTTTTTGCGCGTAGGTGCCTTCACTGGAATACTCCCTCCCATCCCCCCTGGAGGGATGTTCTGTGGACGACCTGGAGGACAGATTTGCGACCGCATTATGACACCCCCCCTCCCCCCGCCACGGCTTGGGCTCGAAGGAAGAGTAGAGGTATCACAACACGGCTGCCCCCTCCAAGTCGCGAGCCTATTCTATATTGCGCGTACGAGGATTCAAACCCTGGATCTACCGGTCCAGAATCTAACTCTATAAGCACTAAGCCATCTCACATGGTGTTTAGATGGTGTCCAAATGATGTTATAGGAGTTCCTATGGGTAGAGGACATAAACTAAGGGGATGTACGATTAGAGGGTAGTTTTAAAAATTATGAATAATAACAAAGTCAGTTTAATCATAAACAATTGACACGGACGAAATTGCACATTTTGCAACTTTGAGATTGAATAACTTGTCAACCGTTCCTCCGACTGACCAGCCATAACAAGGAAAGTTGACTACACACAGTGAAATTATTTTTATAATGTCTAGTGACACAGGCATACTTTTGTTGGTCATTGTGCATGGTAGCCACACCGTGCCACCACTTATCGAAGGTCTTTGTACTTGCTAGTCGATACCAAGTATTCCCAAACCATTGTTTCTCCCTCTGCCCATTTTTTACTTGTATTATGAGTTGTGAACGCTGACCACACACACTAAACTTCTTTGGTCATGAGCAGTGATGTATGCCTACTTGGGTTGGTCATTGTGCATGGTAGCCACACCGTGCCACCACTTATCGAAGGTCTTTGTACTTGCTAGTCGATACCAAGTATTCCCAAACCATTGTTTCTCCCTCTGCCCATTTTTTACTTGTATTATGATTTTTAAACGCTGACCACAAACACTGAACTTCTTTGGTCATGAGCAGTGATGTATGCCTACTTGGGTAGGTCATTGTACACGGTAGCCACACCGTGGTAATACATACGAAAGATCTTTGCACTTGCTAGAAGATACATAGTGTTTGGAAACCATTTCCCCCCCCTCCGACCATTTTGGACTCGTGTTATGGGTTGTGAACGTTGACCACCCATATTGAAATTCTTTGGTCATGGTCACTGACATATGCCTAGTTTGTTTTATCACAGTACGTGGTTACCACGCCATGTCACTACGCATTGAAGGTCTTTGTGCTTTCTAGTTGATAGCTAGTCCTCCCACACAATTGTTACCCCCCTCTAACTATCTTTGACTCGTGTTGTGAATTGTCAATGCTGTCCACACATAGTGGACTTCTTCGGTCATAGTCAGTGACGTATGCATCCTTTGGTTGGTCACTGTGCACGCTAGCCACACCGTGCCACTGCTTGTTGAAGGACTTTGTACTTGCTAGTTGATAACTAGTGTTCCCAACCGATTGTTTTCCCCTCTGACCGTTTGTGACCCGTGTTATGAGTTTTCAACGTTGACCACACACTGTGAAATTCTCTTGGTCATGGTTAGTTACCTGCGCATACTTTGCTTTGTCACTGTACATGGTTACCATGCCGTGTCACTACGAACTGAAGGTCTTTGTGCTTTCTAGTTGATAGCTAGTCTTCCAAAATGAATGTTACCCTCTCTCACTATGTGTGACTTGTGTTGTGAGTTGTCAACATTGACCACATGAAGTTCAATTCTTTGGTCATGGTCAGTGACATATGCATACGTTGGTTGGTCACTCTGCATTGTAGCCACACTGTGCCACTACATATTAAAGGTATTTATACTTGCTAGTCAAACACTAGTATTCAGAAACCATTATTTTCCACTCTCACCATTTGTGACTCGTGTTATGAGTTGTCAAAGTTTACCACACATGGTGACTTTCTTTGGTCATGGTCAGTGACATGTGCCTACTTTGGTTGGTCATCGTGCATGGTATCCACACCGTGCCACAACTCATTGAAGGTCCTTGTGCGTTTTAGTTGATACCTGGTGTTCCCAAACCATTTTTTCTCCCTCTGACCATTTGTGACTCGTATTATGAAGTGTCAATGTTGACCACACAGTGCGGATTTCTTTGGTCAAAGGCAGAACATATGCCTACTTTGGTCGGTCATTGTGCATGGTAGCCACGCTGTGCTACTACTGATTGAAGGTCATTTTACTTGCTAGTTGAGAACGTATATTCCCATACCATTGTTTCCCCCCTCTGACCATTTGTGACTCGTGTTGTGGTTGGTGAACGTTGACCACCCATATTGAAACTATTTGGTCATGGTCAGTGACATATGCCAAGTTTGGTTGTTTTGTGTGCATAGTAGCCACACAGTGCCACTACGTATTGAAGTTCTTTGTCCTTTCTAGTCGATACATAGGGTTCCCAAACCATTGTCTCTCCCTCTGACCATTTGTGACTCGTGTTATGAGTTTTCAATGTTGACCACACATAGTGGACTTCTTTGGTCATAGTCAGTGATGTATGCATCCTTTGGTTGGTCACTGTGCACGCTAGCCACACCGTGCCACTGCTTGTTAAAGGTCTTTGTACTTGCTAGTTAATAACTAGTGTTTCCAACTCATTGTTTTTCCCTCTGACCATTTGTGAGTCGTGTTATGAGTTTTCAACGTTGACCACACACTGTAAAATTCGTTTGGTCATGGTTAGTCACATATGCCTACTTTGGTTTGTCACTATACATGGTTACCACGCCATGTTACTATGTATTGAAGGTCTTTGTGCTTTCAAGTTGATAGCTAGTCTTCCCTAACCATTGTTACTCCCTCTGACTATCTGTGCCTTGTGTTGTGAGTTGTCAACATTGAACACATGAAGTGAAATTCTTTGGTCATGGTTAGTGACATATGCATACTTTGGTTGGTCACTGTGCATTGAATGCACACTGTGCCACTACATGTTAAAGGTATTTGTACTTGCTCGTCCATAATTAGTATTCAGAAGCCATTATCTTCCACTCTGACCATTTGTGACTCATGTGATGAGTTGTCAAAGTTTACCACACATGGTGACTTTCCTTGGTCAAGGTCAGTGACATGTGCCTACTTTGGTTGGTCATCATGCATGGTATCCACACCGTGCCACAACTCATTGAAGGTCCTTGTGCTTTTTAGTTGATACCTGGTGTTCCCAAACCATTTTTTCTCCCTCTGACCATTTGTGACTCGTATTATGAAATGTCAATGTTGACCACACAGCGGATTTCTTTGGTCAAAGGCAGTACATATGCCTACTTTGGTCGGTCATTGTGCATGGTAGCCACACTGTGCTACTACTCATTGAAGTTTGTTTTACTTGCTAGTTGTGAACTGATATTCCCATGCCATTGTTTCCCCCTCTGACTTTTTGTGACTCGTGTTATGGTTGGTGAACGTTGACCACCCATATTGAAATTAGTTGGTCAGGGTCAGTGACATATGCCTAGATTAGTTGTTTGGTGTGCATATTAGCCATATCGTGCCACTGCGTATGGAATTTCTTTGTTCTTTTTAGTCGATACATAGGGTTCCCAAACCATTGTCTCTCCCTCTGACCATTTGTGACTCGTGTTATGAGTTGTCAATGTTGACCACACGTAGTGGACTTCTTCAGTCATAGTCAGTGACGTATGCATCCTTTGGCTGGTCACTGTGAACGCTAGCCACACCGTACCACTGCTTGTTGAAGGTCTTTGTACTTGCTAGTTGATATGTAGTGTTCCCGACCCATTGTTTTCCCCTCTGACCATTTGTGACTCGTGTTATGAGTTTTCAGCGTTGACCACACACTGTGAAATTCGTTTGGTCATGGTTAGTGACATATGCCTACTTTGGTTTGTCACTGTACATGGTTACCACGCCGTGTCACTATCTATTGAAGGTCTTTGTGCTTTCTAGTTGATAGCTAGTCTGCCCAAACCATTGTTACCCCCCCTGACTATCTGTGACTTGTGTTGTGAGTTGTCAACATTGACCACATGAAGTGAAATTCTTTGGTCATGGTCAGTGACATATGCATACTTTGGTTGGTCACTGTGCATTTTAGCCACACTGTGCCACTACATATTAAAGGTATTTGTACTTGCTAGGCGAAAACTAGTAATCAGAAAATATTATCTTCCACTCTGATCATTCGTGACTCGTGTTATGAGTTGTCAAAGTTTACCACACATGGTGACTTTCTTTGGTCATGGTCAGTGACATGTGCCTACTTTGGTTGGTCATCGTGCATGGTATCCACACGGTGCCACAACTCATTGAAGGTCCTTGTGCTTTTTAGTTGATACCTGGTGTTCCCAAACCGTTTTTTCTCCCTATGACCATTTGTGACTCGTATTATGAAATGTCAATGTTGACCACACACAGCAGATTTCTTTGGTCAAAGGCAGTACATATGCCTACCCTGGTCGGTCATTGTGCATGGTAGCCACACCGTGCTACTACTGACGGATGTTTGTTGTACTTGCTAGTTGGTATCTAGTATTCCTAAACTATTGTTTCCCCCCTCTGACAATTGGTGACCCATATTACGGGTTGTCAACGTTGAGCACACATAGTGAAGTTATTTGGTCATGGTGCATGGTACATGCCTTATCTGGTCGGTCATTGTGCATGGTAGCCACACTGTGCCACTTCTTGTTGAAGGTCTTTGCACTCGCTAGTCAATAAATAGAAAAAGGTTTCTCCCTTTGACGCCAGGTCGGTTTTTGTTTATTTGTTGCGCGTAGGTGCCTTCACTGGAATACTCCCTCCCACCCCCCCTAGAGGGATGTTGCGTGGACGACCTGGAGGACAGATTTGCGACCGCATTATGACACCCCCCCTACCCCCCCACGGCTTGGGCTCAAAGGTAGAGTAGAGGTATCACAACACGGCCGCCCCCCCCTCCCAGGTCGTGAGCCTATTGTATGTTGCGCGTACGAGGATTCAAACCCAGGACCTACCGCTCCAGAATCTAACTCTATAAGCACTAAGCCAACTCACATGGTGTTTATATGATGTCCAAATGATGTTATAGGAGTTCCTATGGGTAGAGGACATAAACTAAGGGGGGTACAATTAGAGGGTAGTTTTTAAAATCATGAATAACAACAAAGTCAGTTTAATCATAAACAATTGATGCGGACGGAATTGCAAATTTTGCAACTTTGAGATTGAATAACTTGTCAACCGTTCCTCCGACTGACCAGCCATAACAAGGAAAGTTGACTACACACAGTGAAATTCTTTTTATAATGTCCAGTGATACAGGCATACTTTTGTTGGTCATTGTGCATGGTAGCCACACCGTGCCACCTCTTATCGAAGGTCTTTGTACTTGCTAGTCGATACCAAGTATTCCCAAACCATTGTTTCTCCCTCTGCCCATTTTTTACTTGTATTATGAGTTGTGAACGCTGACCACACACACTAAACTTCTTTGGTCATGAGCAGTGATGTATGCCTACTTGGGTAGGTCATTGTGCAAGGTAGCCACACCGTGGTAATACATACGAAAGATTGTTGTACTTGCTAGAAGATACAAAGTGTTTGGAAACCATTTTCCCCCCCTCCGACCATTTTGGACTCGTGTTATGGGTTGTGAACGTTGACCACCCATATTGAAATTCTTTGGTCATGGTCACTGACATATGCCTAGTTTGTTTTATCACATTATGTGGTTACCACGCCATGTCACTGCGCATTGAAGGTCTTTGTGCTTTCTAGTTGATAGCTAGTCTTCCCACACAATTGTTACCTCCCTCTGACTATCTGTGACTCGTGTTGTGAGTTGTCAATGCTGACCACGCATAGTGGACTTCTTCGGTCATAGTCTGTGACGTATGCATCCTTTGGTTGGTCACTGTGCACGCTAGCCACACCGTGCCACTGCTTGTTGAAGGACTTTGTACTTGCTAGTTGATAACTAGTGTTCCCAACCGATTGTTTCCCCCTCTGACCATTTGTCACCCGTGTTATGAGTTTTCAACGTTGACCACACACTGTGAAATTCTTTTTTTCGTGGTTAGTGACATGCGCATACTTTGCTTTGTCACAGTACAGGGTTACCACGCCGTGTCACTACGTATTGAAGGTCTTTGTGCTTTCTAGTTGGTAGCTAGTCGTCCAAAACCATTGTTACCCTCTCTCACTATCTGTGACTTGTGTTGTGAGTTGTCAACATTGACCACATGAAGTGAAATTATTTGGTCATGGTCAGTGACATATGCATACGTTGGTTGGTCACTGTGCATTGTAGCCACACAGTGCCGCTACATATTAAAGGTATTTGTACTTGCTAGTCAAACACTAGTATTCAGAAACCATTATTTTCCACTCTGACCATTTGTGACTCGTGTTATGAGTTGTCAAAGGTTACCACACATGGTGACTTTCTTTGGTCATGGTCAGTGACATGTGCCTACTTTGGTTGGTCATCGTGCATGGTATCCACACCGTGCCACAACTCATTGAAGGTCCTTGTGCTTTTAAGTTGATACCTGGTGTTCCCAAACCATTGTGTCTCCCTCTGACCATTTGTGACTCGTATTATGAAGTGTCAATGTTGACCACACACAGCGGATTTCTTTGGTCAAAGGCAGAACATATGCCTACTTTGGTCGGTCATTGTGCATGGTAGCCACACCGTGCTACTACTGATTGAAGGTCGTTTTCTTTGCTAGCTGATAACTGATATCCCCATACCATTGTTTCCCCCTCTGAACGTTTGTGACTCGTGTTATGGTTGGTGAACGTTGACAACCCATATTGAAATTATTTGGTCATGGTCAGTGACATATGCCTAGTTTGGTTGTTTGGTGTACGTCGTAGCCACACCATGCCACTACGTATTGAAGTTCTTTGTCCTTTCTAGTCGATACATTGGGTTCCCAAACCATTGTCTCTCCCTATAACCATTTGTGACTCGTGTTGTGAGCTGACAATGCTGACAACACATAGTGGACTTCTTCGGTCATATTCTGTGACGTATGCATCCTTTGGTTGGTCACAATGCACGTTAGCCACACCGTGCCACTGCTTGTTGAACGTCTTTGTACTTGCTAGTTGATAACTAGTGTTCCCAACCGATTGCTTCCCGCTCTGACCATTTGTGACCCGTGTTATGAGTTTTCAACGTTGACCACACACTGTGAAATTCGTTTGGTCATGGTTAGTGACATATGCATACTTTGGTTGGTCACTGCACATGGTTACCACGCCGTGTCACTATGTATTGAAGGTCTTTGTGCTTTCTAGTTGATAGCTAGTCTGCCCAAACCATTGTTACCCCCTCTGACCATCTGTGACTTGTGTTGTGAGTTGTCAACATTGACCACATGAAGTGAACTTCTTTGGTCATGGTCAGTGACATATGCATTCTTTGGTTGGTCACTGTGCATTGTAGCCACACTATGCCACTACATATTAAAGGTATTTGTACTTGCTTGTCGATAACTAGTATTCAGAAGCCATTATCTTCCACTCTGATCATTCGTGACTCGTGTTATGAGTTGTCAAAGTTTACCATACATGGTGACTTTCTTTGGTCATGGTCATTGACATGTGCCTACTTTGGTTGGTCATCGTGCATGGTATGCACACCGTGCCACAACTCATTGAAGGTCCTTGTGCTTTTTAGTTGATACATGGTGTTCCGAAACCATTTTTTCTCCCTCTGACCATTTGTGACTCGTATTATGAAATGTCAATGTTGACCACACAGCGGATTTCTTTGGTCAAAGGCAGTACATATGCCTACTTTGGTCGGTCATTGTGCATGGTAGCCACACTGTGCTACTTCTCATTGAAGTTTGTTTTACTTGCTAGTTGAGAACTGATATTCCCATACCATTGTTTCCCCCTCTGACTTTTTGTGACTCGTGTTATGGTTGGTGAACGTTGACCACCCATATTGAAATTAGTTGGTCAGCGTCAGTGACATATGCCTAGATTAGTTGTTTGGTGTGCATATTAGCCATACCGGGCCACTGCGTATTGAAGTTCTTTGTTCTTTCTAGTCGATACATAGGGTTCCCAAACCATTGTCTCTCCCTCTGACCATTTGTGACTCGTGTTATGAGTTGTCAATGTTGACCACACATAGTGGACTTCTTCGGTCATACTCTGTGACGTATGCATCCTTTGGTTGGTCACTGTGAACGCTAGCCACACCGTACCACTGCTTGTTGAACGACTTTGTACTTGCTAGTTGATAAGTAGTGATCCCGACCCATTGTTTTCCCCTCTGACCATTTGTGACTCGTGTTATGAGTTTTCAACGTTAACCACACACTGTGAAATTCGTTTGGTCATGGCTAGTGACATATGCCTACTTTGGTTTGTCACTGTACATGGTTACCACGCCGAGTCACTATGTATTGAAGGTCTTTGTGCTTTCTAGTTGATAGCTAGTCCTCCCAAACCATTGTTACCCCCTCTGACTATCTGTGACTCGTGTTGTGAGTTGTCAACATTGACCACATGAAGTGAAATTCTTTGGTCATGGTCAGTGACATATGCATACTTTGGTTGGTCACTGTGCATTGTAGCCACACTGTGCCACTTCATATTAAAGGTATTTGTACTTGCTCGTCGATAACTAGTATTCAGAAACCATTATCTTCCAGTCTGACTATTTGTGACTCGTGTGATGAGTTGTCAATGTTTACCACACATGGTGACTTTCTTTGGTCATGGTCAGTGACATGTGCCTACTTAGGTTGGTCATCGTGCATGGTATCCACACCGTGCCACAACTCATTGAAGGTCCTTTTGCTTTTTAGTTGATACCTGGTGTTCCCAAACCATTCTTTCCCCTTCTGACCATTTGTGACTCGTATTATGAAGTGTCAATGTTCACCACACACAGCGGATTTCTTTGGTCAAAGGCAGTACATATGCCTACTTTGGTCGGTCATTGAGAATGGTAGCCACACAGTGCTACTACTGATTGAATTTCATTTTACTTGCTAGTTGAGAACGGATATTCCCATACCATTGTTTCCCCCTTTGACCGTTTTTGACTCGTGTGTTATGGTTGGTGAATGTTGACCACCCATATTGAAATTATTTGGTCATGGTCAGTGACATATGCCTAGTTTGGTTGTTTGGTGTGCATATAAGCCACACCGTGCCACTACGTATTAAAGTTCTTTGTCCTTTCTAGTCGATACATAGGGTTCCCAAGCCATTGTCTCTCCCTCTGACCATTTGTGACTCGTGTTATGAGTTGTCAATGTTGACCACATATAGTGGACTTCTTCGGTCATAGTCAGTGACGTATGCATCCTTTGGTTGGTCACTCTGCATGCTAGCCACACCGTGCCACTGCTTGTTGAACGTCTTTGTACTTGCTAGTTGATAACCAGTGTTCCCAACCCATTGTTTTCCATTCTGACCATTTGTGACTCGTGTTATGAGTTTTCAACGTTGACCACACACATTGAAATTCGTTTGGTCATGGTTAGTGACATATGCCTACTTTGGTTTGTCATTGTACATGGTTACCATGCCGTGTCACTATGTAATGAAGGTCTTTGTGCTTTCTAGTTGATAGCTAGTCTTCCCACACCATTGTTACTCCCTCTGACTATCTGTGACTCGTGTTGTGAGTTGTCAACATTGACCACATGAACTGAAATTCATTGGTCATGGTCAGTGACATGTGCCTACTTTGGTTGGTCATCGTGCATGGTATCCACACCGTGCCACAACTCATTGAAGATCCTTGTGCTTTTTAGTTGATACCTGGTGTTCCCAAACCATTGTTTTCCCTTCTGACCATTTGTGACTCGTATTATGAAGTGTCAATGTTGACCACACACAGCGGATTTCTGTGGTCGAAGGCAGAACATATGCCTACCTTGGTCGGTCATTGTGCATGGTAGCCACACCGTGCTACTACTGATTGAAGGTCGTTTTTCTTGCTAGTTGAGAACTGATATCCCCATACCATTCTTTCCCCCTCTGACCGTTTGTGACTCGTGTTATGGTTGGTGAACGTTGACAACCCATATTGAAATTATTTGGTCATGTTCAGTGACATATTCCTAGTTTGGTTGTTTGGTGTGCATAGTAGCCACACCGTGCCACTACGTATTGAAGTTCTTTGTCCTTTCTAGTCGATACATTGGGTTCCCAAACCATTGTCTCTCCCTCTGACCATTTGTGACTCGTGTTTTGAGCTGTCAATGCTGACAACACATAGTGGAATTCTTCGGTCATAGTCTGTGACGTATGCATCCTTTGGTTGGTCACAATGCACGCTAGCCACACCGTGCCACTGATGGTTGAACGTCTTTCAACTTGCTAGTTGATAACTAGTGTTCCCAACCGATTGTTTTCCCCTCTGACCATTTGTGACCCGTGTTATGAGTTTTCAACGTTGACCACACACTGTGAAATTCGTTTGGTCATGGTTAGTGATATATGCATACTTTGGTTGGTCACTGTGCATTGTGGCCACACTGTGCCACCACGTATTAAAGGTATTTGTACTTGCTAGTTGATAACTAGTATTCAGAAACCATTATTTTTCACTCTGACCATTCGTGACTCGTGTTTTGAGTTGTCAAAGTTTACCACACATGGTGACTTTCTTTGGTCATGGTCAGTGACATGTGCCTACTTTGGTTGGTCATCGTGCATGGTATCCACGCCGTGCCAAAACTCATTGAAGGTCCTTGTGCTGTTTATTCGATACCTGGTTTTCCCAAACCATTGTTTCTCCCTCCGACCATTTGTGACTCGTATTATGAAGTGTCAATGTTGATCAAACAGAGCGGATTTCTGTCGTCAAAGGCAGAACATATGCCTACTTTGGTCGGTCATTGTGCATGGTAGCCACACCGTGCTACTACTGATTGAAGGTCGTTTTACTTGCTAGTTGAGAACTGATATTCCCATACCATTGTTTCCCCCTCTGACCGTTTGTGACTCGTGTTATGGTTGGTGAAAGTTGACCACCCATATTGAAATTGTTCGGTCATGGTCAGTGACATATGCCTAGTTTGGTTGTTTGGTGTGAATAGTAGCCACACCGTGCCACTACGTATTGAAGTTCTTTTTCCTTTCTAGTCGATACATAGGGTTCCCAAACCATTGTCTCTCCCTCTGACCATTTGTGACTCGTGTTGTGAGCTGTCAATGCTGACAACACATAGTGGAATTCTTTGGTCATAGTCTGTGACGTATGCATCCTTTGGTTGGTCACTACGCTAGCCACACCGTGCCACTGCTTGTTGAAGGACTTTGTACTTGCTAGTTAATAACTAGTGTTCCCAACCGATTGTTTCCCCCTCTGGCCATTTGTGACCCGTATTATGAGTTTTCAACGTTGACCACACACTGTGAAATTCGTTTGGTCATGGTTAGTGACATATGCCTACTTTGGTTTGTCACTCTACAGGGTTACCAAGCCGTGTCACTATGTATTGAAGGTCTTTGTGCTTTCTAGTTGATAGCTAGTCTGCCCAAACCATTGTTACCCCCTCTGACTATCTGTGACTTGCGTTGTGAGTTGTCAACATTGACCACATGAAGTGAAATTCTTTGGTCATGGTGAGTGACATATGCATACTTTGGTTGGTCACTGTGCATTGTAGCCACACTGTGCCACTACATATTAAAGGTATTTGTTCTTGCTACGCGAAAACTAATATTCAGAAACCATTATCTTCCACTATGATCATTCGTGACTCGTGTTATGAGTTTTCAAAGTTTACCACACATGGTGACTTTCTTTGGTCATGGTAAGTGACATGTCCCTACTTTGGTTGGTCATCGTGCATGGTATCCACACCGTGCCACAACTCATTGAAGGTCCTTGTGCTTTTTAGTTGGTACCTGGTGTTCCCAAACCATTTTTTCTCCCTCTGACCATTTGTGACTCGTATTATGAAATGTCAATGTTGACCACACACATCAGATTTCTTTGGTCAAAGGCAGTACATATGCCTACCCTGGTCGGTCATTGTGCATGGTAGCCACACCGTGCGACTACTGACTGATGTTCGTTGTACTTGCTAGTTGGTATCTAGTATTCCTAAACTATTGTTTCCCCCCTCTGACAATCGGTGACCAATATTATTGTTTGTCAATGTTGAGCACACATAGTGAAATTATTTGGTCATGGTGCATGGTACATGCCTAATCTGGTTGGTCATTGTGCATGGTAGCCACACTGTGCCACTTCTTGTTGAAGGTCTTTGCACTCGCTAGTCAATAAATAGCAAAAGGATTCTCCCTTTGACACCAGGTCGGTTTTTGTTTATTTGTTGCGCGTAGGTGCCTTCACTGGAATACTCCCTCCAACCCCCCCTAGAGGGATGTTCCGTGGACGACCTGAAGGACAGATTTGCGACCGCATTATGACACCCCCACCTACCCCCCCACGGCTTGGGCTCGAAGGTAGAGTAGAGGTATCACAACACGGCCGCCCCCTCCCCCCCCCCCAGGTCGCGAGCCTATTCTATATTGCGCGTACGAGGATTCAAACCCAGGACCTACCGCTCCAGAATATAACTCTATAAGCACTAAGCCAACTCACATGGTGTTTATATGATGTCCAAATGATGTTATAGGAGTTCCTATGGGTAGAGGACATAAACAAAGGGGGTGTACGATTAGATGGTAGTTTTAAAAATCATGAATAATAACAAAGTCAGTTTAATCATAAACAATTGACACGGACAAAATTGCAAATTTTGCAACTTTGAGATTCAATAAGTTGTCAACCGTTCCTCCGACTGACCAGCCATAACAAGGGAAGTTGACTAAACACAGTGAAATTATTTTTATAATGTCTAGTGACACATGCATACTTTTGTTGGTCATTGTGCATGGTAGCCACACCGTGCCACCACTTATTGAAGGTCTTTGTATCTGCTAGTCGATACCAAGTATTCGCAAACCATTGTTTCTCCCTCTGCCCATTTTTTACTTGTATTATGAGTTGTGAACGCTGACTACACACACTAAAATTCTTTGGTCATGAGCAGTGCTGTATGCCTAGTTGGGTAGGTCATTGTGCACGGTAGCCACACCGTGGTAACACATACGAAAGATCTTTGTACTTGCTAGAAGATACATAGTGTTTGGAAACCATTTTTCCCCCCTCCGACCATTTTGGACTCGTGTTATGGGTTGTGAACGTTGACCACCCATATTGAAATTCTTTGGTCATGGTCACTGACATATGCCTAGTTTGTTTTATCACAGTATGTGGTTACCACGCCATGTCACTACGCATTGAAGGTCTTTGTGCTTTCTAGTTGATAGCTAGTCTTCCCA
>SZWC01000254.1:386076-399857 GCA_023375785.1 Penium margaritaceum | reverse complement strand
CCCCCCTAGGTCGCGAGCCTATTCTATATTGCGCGTACGAGGATTCAAACCCAGGACCTACCGCTCCATAATCTAACTCTATAAGCACTAAGCCAACTCACATGGTGTTTATATGATGTCCAAATGATGTTATAGGAGTTCCTATGGGTAGAGGACATAAACAAAGGGGGTGTACAATTAGAGGGTAGTTTTTAAAATCATGAATAATAACAAAGTGAGTCTAATTATAAACAATTGACACGGACGGAATTGCAAATTTTGCAACTTTGAGATTGAATAACTTGTCAACCGTTCCTCCGACTGACCAACCATAACAAGGAAAGTTGACTACACACAGTGAAATTCTTTTTATAATGTGCAGTGACACAGGCATACTTTTGTTGGTCATTGTGCATTGTAGCCACACTGTGCCACCACTTATCGAAGGTCTTTGTACTTGCTAGTCGATACCAAGTATTCCCAAACCATTGTTTCTCCCTCTGCCCATTTTTTACTTGTATTATGAGTTGTGAACGCTGACCACACACACTAAAATTCTTTGGTTATGAGCAGTGATGTATGCCTACTTGGGTAGGTCATTTGTGCACGGTAGCCACACCGTGGTAATACATACGAAAGATCTTTGTACTTGCTAGAATATACATAGTGTTTGGAAACCATTTTTCCCCCCTCCGACCATTTTGGACTCGTGTTATGGGTTGTGAATTGACCACCCATATTGAAATTCTTTGGTCATGGTCACTGACATATGCCTAGTTTGTTTTATCACAGTACGTGGTTACCACGCCATGTCAATACGCATTGAAGGTCTTTGTGCTTTCTAGTTGATAGCTAGTCTTCCCACACAATTGTTACCCCCCTCTGACTATCTGTGACTCGTGTTGTGAGCTTTCAATGCTGACAACACATAGTGGACTTCTTCGGTCATAGTCTGTGACGTATGCATCCTTTGGTTGGTCACTGTGCACGCTAGCCACACCGTGCCACTGCTTGTTGAAGGACTTTGTACTTGCTATTTGATAACTAGTGTTCCCAACCGATTGTTTCCCCCTCTGACCATTTGTGACCCGTGTTATGAGTTTTCAACGTTGACCACACACTGTGAAATTCTTTTGGTCGTGGTTAGTGACATGCGCATACTTTGCTTTGTCACTGTACAGGGTTACCACGCCATGTCACTACGTATTGAAGGTCTTTGTGCTTTCTAGTTGATAGCTAGTCGTCCAAAACCATTGTTACCCTCTCTCACTATCTGTGACTTGTGTTGTGAGTTGTCAACATTGACCACATGAAGTGAAATTNTTTGGTCATGGTCAGTGACATATGCATACGTTGGTTGGTCACTGTGCATTGTAGCCACACAGTGCCACTACATACTAAAGGTATTTGTACTTGCTAGTCAAACACTAGTATTCAGAAACCATTATTTTCCACTCTGACCATTTGTGACTCGTGTTATGAGTTGTCAAAGGTTACCACACATGGTGACTTTCTTTGGTCATGGTCAGTGACATGTTCCTACTTTGGTTGGTCATCGTGCATGGTATCCACACCGTGCCACAACTCATTGAAGGTCCTTGTGCTTTTTAGTTGATTTCTGGTGTTCCCAAACCATTGTGTCTCCCTCTGACCATTTGTGACTCTTATTATGAAGTGTCAATGTTGACCACACAAAGCGGATTTCTTTGGTCAAAGGCAGAACATATGCTTACTTTGGTCAGTCATTGTGCATGGTAGCCACACCGTCCTACTACTGATTGAAGGTCGTTTTTCTTGCTAGTTGAGAACTGATATTCCCATACCATTGTTTCCCCCTCTGACCGTTTGTGACTCGTGTTATGGTTGGTGAACGTTGACCACCCATATTGAAATTATTTGGTCATGGTCAGTGACATATGCCTAGTTTGGTTGTTTGGTGTGCATAGTAGCCACAACGTGCCACTACGTATTGAAGTTCCTTGTCTCTTCTAGTGAATACATAGGGTTCCCAAACCATTGTCTCTCCCTCTAACCATTTGTGACTCGTGTTATGAGTTGTCAATGTTGACCACACATAGTGGACTTCTTCGGTCATAGTCAGTGACGTATGCATCCTGTGATTGGTCACAATGCACGCTAGCCACACCGTGCCACTGCTTGTTGAACGTCTTTGTACTTGCTAGTTGATAAATAGTGTTCCCAACCAATTGTTTTCCCCTCTGACCATTCGTGACTCGTGTTATGAGTTTTCAACGTTGACCACACACTGTGAAATTCGTTTGGTCATGGTTAGTGACATATGCATACTTTGGTTGGTCACTGTGCATTGTGGCCACACTGTGCCACCACATATTAAAGGTATTTGTACTTGCTAGTCGATAACTAGTATTCAGAAACCATTATCTTCCACTCTGACCATTCGTGACTCATGTTTTGAGTTGTCAAAGTTTACCACAGATGGTGACTTTCTTTGGTCATGGTCAGTGACATGTGCCTACTTTGGTTGGTCATCGTGCATGGTATCCACACCGTGCCACAACTCATTGAAGCTCCTTGTGCTGTTTAGTTGATACCTGGTGTTCCCAAACCATTGTTTCTCCCTTTGACCATTTGTGACTCGTATTATGAAGTGTCAATGTTGACCACACACAGCGGAATTCTATGGTAAAAGGAAGAACATATGCCTACTTTGGTCGGTCATTGTGCATGGTAGCCACACCGTGCTACTACTGATTGAAGGTCATTTTACTTGCTAGTTGAGAACTGATATTCCCATACAATTGTTTCCCCCCTCTGACCGTTTTTGACTCGTGTTATGGTTGGTGAACGTTGACCACCCATATTGAAATTTTTCGGTCATGGTCAGTGACATATGCCTAGTTTGGTTGTTTGGTGTGAATAGTAGCCAACACCGTGCCACTACGTATTGAAGTTCTTTGTCCTTTCTAGTCAATACATTGGGTTCCCAAACCATTGTCTCTCCCTCTGACCATTTGTGACTCGTGTTGTGAGCTGTCAATGCTGACAACACATAGTGGACTTCTTCGGTCATAGTCTGTGACGTATGCATCCTTTGGTTGGTCACTATGCTAGCCACACCGTGCCACTGCTTGTTGAAGGACTTTGTACTTGCTTGTTGACAACTAGTGTTCCCAACCGATTGTTTCCCCCTCTGACAATTTGTGACCTGTGTTATGAGTTTTCAACGTTGACCACACACTGTGAAATTCGTTTGGTCATGGTTAGTGACATATGCCTACTTTGCTTTGTCACTGTACATGGTTACCACGCCGTGTCACTATGTATTGAAGGTCTTTGTGCTATCTAGTTGATAGCTAGTCTGCCCAAACCTTTATTACCCCCTCTGACTATCTGTGACTTGTGTTGTGAGTTGTCAACATTGACCACATGAAGTGAAATTCTTTGGTCATGGTCAGTGACATATGCATACTTTGGTTGGTCACTGTGCATTGTAGCCACACTGTGCCACTACATATTAAAGGTATTTGTACTTGCTAGGCAAAAACTAGTATTCAGAAACCATTATCTTCCATTCTGATCGTTTGTGACTCGTGTTATGAGTTGTCAAAGTTTACCACACATGGTGTCTTTCTTTGGTCATGGTCAGTGACATTTGCCTACATTGGTTGGTCATTGTGCTTGGTATCCACACCGTGCCACAACTCATTAAAGGTCCGTGTGCTTTTTAGTTGATACCTGGTGTTCCCAAACCATTGTTTTCCCCTCTGACCATTTGTGACACGTATTATGAAATGTCAATGTTGACCACACACAGCGGATTTCTTTGGTCAAAGGCAGTACATATGCCGACTTTGGTCGGTCATTGTGCATGGTAGCCACACTGTGCTACTTCTGATTGAAGTTCGTTTTACTTCCTACTTGAGAACTGATATTCCCATACCATTGTTTCCCCCTCTGACTTTTTGTGACTCGTGTTATGGTTGGTGAACGTTGACCACCCATATTGAAATTAGTTGGTCAGGGCCAGTGATATATGCCTAGTTTGGTTGTTTGGTGTGCATATTAGCCACACCGTTCCACTGCGTATTGAAGTTCTTTGTTCTTTCTAGTCGATACATAGGGTTCCCAAACCATTGTCTCTCCCTCTGACCATTTGTGACTCGTGCTATGAGTTGTCAATGTTGACCACACATAGTCGACTTCTTCGGTCATAGTCAGTGACGTATGCATCATTTGGTTGGTCACTGTGCACGCTAGCCACACCGTGCTACTGCTTGATGAAGGTCTTTGTACTTGCTAGTTGATAACTAGTGTTCCCAACCCATTTTTTCCCCCTCTGACCATTTGTGACTCGTGTTATAAGATTTCAACGTTGACCACACACTCTGAAATTCGTTTGGTCATGGTTAGTGACGTATGCCTACTTTGGTTTGTCACTGTACGTGGTTACCACGCCATGTCACTACGCATTGAAGGTCTTTGTGCTTTCTAGTTGATAGCTAGTCTTCCCACACAATTGTTACCCCCCTCTGACTATCTGTGACTCGTGTTGTGAGCTGTCAATGCTGACAACACATAGTGGACTTCTTCGGTCATAGTCTGTGACGTATGCATCCTTTGGTTGGACACTGTGCACGCTAGCCACACCGTGCCACTGCTTGTTGAAGGACATTGTACTTGCTAGTTGATAACTAGTGTTCTCAACCGATTGTTTCCCCCTCTCACCATTTGTGACCCGTGTTATGAGTTTTCAACGTTGACCACACACTGTGAAATTCTTTTGGTCGTGGTTAGTGACATGCGCATACTTTGCTTTGTCATTGTACAGGGTTACCACGTCGTGTCACTACGTATTGAAGGTCTTTGTGCTTTCTAGTTGATAGCTAGTCGTCCAAAACCATTGTTACCCTCTCTCACTATCTGTGACTTGTGTTGTGAGTTGTCAACATTGACCACATGAAGTGAAATTATTTTGTCATGGTCAGTGACATATGCATACGTTGGTTGGTCACCGTGCATTGTAGCCACACAGTGCCACTACATACTAAAGGTATTTGTACTTGCTAGTGAAACACTAGTATTCAGAAACCATTATTTTCCACTCTGACCATTTGTGACTCGTGTTATGAGATGTCAAAGGCTACCACACATGGTGACTTTCTTTGGTCATGGTCAGTGACATGTGCCTACTTTGGTTGGTCATCGTGCATGGTATGCACACCGTGCCACAACTCATTGAAGGTCCTTGTGCTTTTTAGTTGATACCTGGTGTTCCCAAACCATTGTGTCTCCCTCTGACCATTTGTGACTCGTATTATGAAGTGTGAATGTTGACCACACACAGCAGATTTCTTTGGTCAAAGGCAGAACATATGGTTACTTTGGTCAGTCATTTTGCATGGTAGCCACACCTTCCTACTACTGATTGAAGGTCGTTTTTCTCGCTAGTTGAGAACTGATATTCCCATACCATTGTTTCCCCCTCTGACCGTTTGTGACTCGTGTTATGGTTGGTGAACGTTGACCACCCATATTGAATTTATTTGGTCATGGTCAGTGACATATGCCTAGTTTGGTTGTTTGGTGTGCATAGTAGCCACAACGTGCCACTACGTATTGAAGTTCTTTGTCTCTTCTAGTGAATACATAGGGTTCCCAAACCATTGTCTCTCCCTCTGACCATTTGTGACTCGTGTTATGAGTTCTCAATGTTGACCACACATAGTGGACTTCTTCGGTCATAGTCAGTGACGTATGCATCCTTTGGTTGGTCACAATGCACGCTAGCCACACCGTGCCACTGCTTGTTGAACGTCTTTGTACTTGCTAGTTGATAACTAGTGTTCCCAACCAATTGTTTTCCCCTCTGACCATTCGTGACTCGTGTTATGAGTTTTCAACGTCGACCACACACTGTGAAATTTGTTTGGTCATGGTTAGTGACATATGCATACTTTGGTTGGTCACTGTGCATTGTGGCCACACTGTGCCACCACATATTAAAGGTATTTGTACTTGCTAGTCGATAACTAGTATTCAGAAACCATTATTTTCCACTCTGACCATTTGTGACTCATGTTTTGAGTTGTCAAAGTTTACCACACATGGTGACTTTCTCTGGTCATGGTCAGTGACATGTGCCTACTTTGGTTGGTCATCGTGCATGGTATCCACACCGTGCCACAACACATTGAAGGTCATTGTGCTGTTTAGTCGATACCTGGTGTTCCCAAACCATTGTTTCTCCCTCTGACCATTTGTGACTCGTATTATGAAGTGTCAATGTTGACCACACACAGCGGATTTCTGTGGTCAAAGGAAGAACATATGCCTCCTTTGGTCGGTCAGTGTGCATGGTAGCCACACCGTGCTACTACTGATTGAAGGTCGTTTTACTTGCTAGTTGAGAACTGATATTCCCATACAATTGTTTCCCCCTCTGACCGTTTTTGACTCGTGTTATGGTTGGCGAACGTTGACCACCCATATTGAAATTATTTGGTCATGGTCAGTGACATATGCCTAGTTTGGTTGTTTGGTGTAAATAGTAGCCATACCGTGCCACTACGTATTAAAGTTCTTTGTCCTGTCTAGTCAATACATTGGGTTCCCAAACCATTGTCTCTCCCTCTGACCATTTGTGACTCCAGTTGTGAGCTGTCAATGCTGTTAACACATAGTGGACTTCTTCGGTCATAGTCTGTGACTTATGCATCCTTTGGTTGGTCACTACGCTAGCCACACCGTGCCACTGCTTGTTGAAGGACTTTGTACTTGCTAGTTGATAACTAGTGTTCCCAACCGATTGTTTCCCCCTCTGACCATTTGTGACCCGTGTTATGAGTTTTCAACGTCGACCACACACTGTGAAATTCGTTTTGGTCATGATTAGTGACATATGCCTACTTTTGTCTGTCACTCTACATGGTTACCACACCGTGTCACTATGTATCGAAGGTCTTTGTGCTTTCTAGTTGATAGCTAGTCTGCCCAAACCATTGTTACCCCCTCTGACTATCTGTGACTTGTGTTGTGAGTTGTCAACATTGACCACATGAAGTGAAATTCTTTGGTCATGGTCAGTGACATATGCATACTTTGGTTGCTCACTGTGCATTGTAGCCACAATGTGCCACTACATATTAAAGGTATTTGTACTTGCTAGGCAAAAACTAGTCTTCAGAAACCATTATCTTCCATTCTGATCGTTCGTGACTCGTGTTATGAGTTGTCAAAGTTTACCACACATGGTGACTTTCTTTGGTCATGGTCAGTGACATGTGCCTACTTTGGTTGGTCATTGTGCTTGGTATCCACACCGTGCCACAACTCATTATAGGTCCGTGTGCTTTTTAGTTGATACCTGGTGTTCCCAAACCATTGTTTTCCCCTCTGACCATTTGTGACACGTATTATGAAATGTCAATGTTGACCACACACAGCGGATTTCTTTGGTCCAAGGCAGTACATATGCCGACTTTGGTCGGTCATTGTGCATGGTAGCCACACTTTGCTACTTCTGATTGAAGTTCGTTTTACTTGCTACTTGAGAACTGATATTCCCATACCATTGTTTCCCCCTCTGACTTTTTGTGACTCGTGTTATGGTTGGTGAACGTTGACCACCCATATTGAAATTAGTTGGTCAGGGCCAGTGACATATGCCTAGTTTGGTTGTTTGGTGTGCATATTAGCCACACCGTGCCACTGCGTATTGAAGTTCTTTGTTCTTTTTAGTTGATACATAGGGTTCCCAAACCATTGTCTCTCCCTCTGACCATTTGTGACTCGTGTTATGAGTTGTCAATGTTGACCACACATAGTGGACTTCTTCAGTCATAGTCAGTGACGTATGCATCCTTTGGTTGGTCACTGTGCACGCTAGCCACACCGTGCCACTGCTTGTTGAAGGTCTTTGTACTTGCTAGTTGATAACTAGTGTTCCCAACCGATTGTTTCCCCCTCTGACCATTTGTGATCCGTGTTATGAGTTTTCAACGTTGACCACACACTGTGAAATTCTTTTGGTCGTGGTTAATGACATGCGCATAATTTGCTTTGTCACTGTACAGGGTTACCACGCCGTGTCACTACGTATTGAAGGTCTTTGTGCTTTCTAGTTGATAGCTAGTCGTCCAAAACCATTGTGACCCTCTCTCACTATCTGTGACTTGTGTTGTGAGTTGTCAACATTGACCACATGAAGTGAATTTATTTGGTCATGGTTAGTGACATATGCATACGTTGGTTGGTCACTGTGCATTGTAGCCACACAGTGCCACTACATACTAAAGGTATTTGTACTTGCTAGTCAAACACTAGTATTCAGAAACCATTATTTTCCACTCTGACCATTTGTGACTCGTGTTATGAGTTGTCAAAGGTTACCACACATGGTGACTTTCTTTGGTCATGGTCAGTGACATGTGCCTACTTTGGTTGGTCATCGTGCATGGTATCCACACCGTGCGACAACTCATTGAAGGTCCTTGTGCTTTTTAGTTGATACCTGGTGTTCCCAAACCATTGTGTCTCCCTCTGACCATTTGTGACTCGTATTATGAAGTCTCAATGTTGACCACACAAAGCGGATTTCTTTGGTCAAAGGCAGAACATATGCTTACTTTGGTCGGTCATTGTGCATGGTAGCCACACCGTCCTACTACTGATTGAAGGTCGTTTTTCTTGCTAGTTGAGAACTGATATTCCCATACCATTGTTTCCCCCTCTGACCGTTTGTGACTCGCGTTATGGTTGGTGAACATTGACAATCCATATTGAAATTATTTGGTCATGGTCAGTGACATATGCCTAGTTTGGTTGTTTGGTGTGCATAGTAGCCACAACGTGCCACTACGTATTGAAGTTCTTTGTCTCTTCTAGTGAATACATAGGGTTCCCACACCATTGTCTCTCCCTCTGACCATTTGTGACTCGTGTTATGAGTTGTCAATGTTGACCACACATAGTGGACTTCTTTGGTCATAGTCAGTGACGTATGCATCCTTTGGTTGGTCACAATACACGCTAGTTACACCGTGCCACTTCTTGTTGAACGTCTTTGTACTTGCTAGTTGATAACTAGTGTTCCCAACCAATTGTTTTCCCCTCTGACCATTCGTGACTCGTGTTATGAGTTTTCAACGTTGACCACACACTGTGAAATTCGTTTGGTCATGGTTAGTGACATATGCATACTTTGGTTGGTCACTGTGCATTGTGGCCACACTGTGCCACCACATATTAAAGGTATTTGTACTTGCTAGTCGATAACTAGTATTCAGAAACCATTATTTTCCACTCAGACCATTTGTGACTCATGTTTTGAGTTGTCAAGTTTACCACACATGGTGACTTTCTTTGGTCATGGTGAGTGACATGTGCCTACTTTGGTTGGTCATCGTGCATGGTATCCACACCGTGCCACAACTCATTGAAGGTCCTTGTGCTTTTAAGTTGATACCTGGTGTTCCCAAACCATTGTTTCTCCATCTGACCATTTGTGACTCGTATTATGAAATGTCAATGTTGACCACACACAGCGGATTTCTGTGGTCAAAGGCAGAACATATGCCTACTTTGGTCGGTCATTGTGCATGGTAGCCACACCGTGCTACTACTGATTGAAGGTCGTTTTACTTGCTAGTTGAGAACTGATATTCCCATACCATTGTTTCCCCGTCTGACCGTTTGTGACTCGTGTTATGGTTGGTGAACGTTGACCACCCAAATTGAAATTATTCGGTCATGGTCAGTGACATATGCCTAGTTTGGTTGTTTGGTGTGAATAGTAGCCATACCGTGCCACTACGTATTGAAGTTCTTTGTCCTTTCTAGTCGATACATTGGGCTCCAGAACCATTGTCTCTCCCTCTGACCATTTGTGACTCGTGTTGTGAGCTGTCAATGATGACAACACATAGTGGACTTTTTCGGTCATAGTCTGTGACGTATGCATCCATTGGTTGGTCACTACGCTAGCCACACTGTGCCACTGCTTGTTGAAGGACTTTGTACTTGCTAGTTGATAACTAGTGTTCCCAACCGATTGTTTCCCCCTCTGACCATTTGTGACTCGTGTTATGAGTTTTCAACGTTGAACACACACTGTGAAATTCGTTTTGGTCATGGTTAGTGACATATGCCTACTTTTGTTTGTCACTCTACATGGTTACCACGCCGTGTCACTATGTATTGAAGGTCTTTGTGCTTTCTAGTTGATAGCTAGTCTGCCCAAACCATTGTTACCCCCTCTGACTATCTGTGACTTGTGTTGTGAGTTGTCAACATTGACCACATGAAGTGAAATTCTTTGGTCATGGTCATTGACATATGCATACTTTGGTCGGTCACTCTGCATTTTAGCCACACTGTTCCACTACAAATTAAAGGTATTTGTACTTGCTAGGCGCAAAACTAGTATCCAGAAACCATTATCTTCCACTCTGATTGTTCGTGACTCGTGTTATGAGTTGTCAAAGTTTACCACACATGGTGACTTTCTTTGGTCATGGTCAGTGACATGTTCCTACTTTGGTTGGTCATCGTGCATGGTATCCACACCGTGCCACAACTCATTGAAGGTCCTTGTGCTTTGTAGTTGATACCTGGTGTTCCGAAACCATTTTTTCTCCCTCTGACCAGTTGTGACTCATATTATGAAATGTCAATGCTCTCACACGAGTCACAAATGGTCAGAGGGAGAGACAATGGTTTGGGAACCCTATCTATCAACTAGAAAGAACAAAGAACTCCAATACGCAGTGGCACGGCGTGGCTAATATGCACACCAAACAACCAAACTAGGCATATGTCACTGACCATGACCAAATAATATCAGCATGGGTGGTCAACGTTCACCAACCATAAAACGAGTCACAAACAGTCAGAGGGGGAAAAAATGGTATGGGAATATCAGTTCTCAACTAGCAAGTAAAACGAACTTCAATCAGAAGTAGCAGAGTGTGGCTACCATGCACAATGACCGACCAAAGTAGGCATACGTACTGACTTTGACCAAAGAAATCCGCTGTGTGTGGTTAACATTGACATTTCATAATACGAGTCACAAATGGTAAGAGGGCAAAACAATGGTTTGGGAACACCAGGTATCAACTAAAAAGCACACGGACCTTCAGTGAGTTGTGGCACGGTGTGGACACCATGCAGGATGACCAACCAAACTAGGCAAATGTCACTGACCATGACCAAAGAAAGTCACCATGTGTGGTAAACTTTGACAACTCATAACACGAGTCACAAATGGTCATAATGGAAGATAATGGTTTCTGAATACTAGTTATCGACTACCAAGTACAAATACCTTCAATATGTAGTGGCACAGTGTGGCTACAATGCACAGTGAGCAACCAACATATGCATATGTCACTGACCATGACCAAAGAATTTCACTTCATGTGGTCAATGTTGAAAACTCACAACACGAGTCACAGATAGTCAGAGGGGGTAACAATGGTTTGGGCAGACTAGCTATCAACTAGAAAGCACAAAGACCTTCAATACATAGTGACACGGCGTGGTAACCATGTACAGTGACAAACCAAAGTAGGCATACGTCACTAACCATGACCAAATGAATTTCAGAGTGTGTGGTCAACGTTGAAAACTCATAACACGAGTCACAAATGGTCAGAGGGGAAAAAAATGGGTTGGGAACACTGGTTATCAACTAGCAAGTACAAAGACCTTCAACAAGCAGTGGCACGGTGTGGCTAGCGTGCACAGTGACCAACCAAAGGATGCATACGTCACTGACTATGACCGAAGAAGTCCACTATGTGTGGTCAACATTGACAACTCATAACACGAGTCACAAATGGTCAGAGGGAGAAACAATGGTTTGGGAACCCTATGTATCGACTAGAAGGAACAAAGAACTTCAATAGGAAGTGGCACGGTGTGGCTAATATGCACACCAAACAACCAAACTAGGCATATGTCACTGACCCTGACCAACTAATTTCAATATGGGTGGTCAACGTTCACCAACCATAACACGAGTCACAAAAAGGCAGAGGGGGGAAACAATGGTATGGGAATATCAGTTCTCAAGTAGCAAGTAAAACGAACTTCAATAAGAAGTAGCACAGTGTGGCTACCATGCACAATGACCGACCAAAGTGGGCATATGTACTGCCTTTGACCAAAGAAATCCGTTGTGTGTGGTCAACATTGACATTTCATGATACGAGTCACAAATGGTCAGAAGGGAAAACAATGGTTTGGGAACACCAAGTATCAACTAAAAAGCACACGGACCTTTCATGAGTTGTGGCACGGTGTGGATACCATGCACAATGACCAACCAAAGTAGGCACATTTCACTGACCATGACCAAGAAAGTCACCATGTGTGGTAAACTTTGACAACTCATAACACGAGTCACGAACGATCAGAATGGAAGATAATGGTTTCTGAATACTAGTTTTTGCCTAGCAAGTACAAATACCTTTAATATGTAGTGGCACAGTGTGGCTACAATGCACAGTGACCAACCAAAGAATGCATATGTCACTGACCATAACCAAAGAATTTCACTTCATGTGGTCAATGTTGACAACTCACAACACAAGTCACAGATAGTGAGAGAGGGTAACAATGGTTTTGGACGACTAGCTATCAACTAGAAAGCACAAAGACCTTCAATACGTAGTGACACGGCATGGTAACCCTGTATAGTGACAAAGCAAAGTATGCGCATGTCACTAACCACGACCAAAAGAATTTCAAAGTGTGTGGTCAACGTTGAAAACTCATAACACGGGTCACAAGTGGTCAGAGGGGGAAACAATCGGTTGGGAACACTAGTTATCAACTAGCAAGTACAAAGTCCTTCAACAAGCAGTGGCACGGTGTGGCTAGCATGCACAGTGACCAACCAAAGGATGCATACGTCACAGACTATGACCGAAGAAGTCCACTATGCGTGGTCAGCATTGACAACTCACAACACGAGTCACAGATAGTCAGAGGGGGGTAACAATTGTGTGGGGAGACTAGCTATCAACTAAAAAGCACAAAGACCTTCAATGCGTAGTGACACAGCGTGGTAACCATGTACAGTGAAAAACAAAAGTAGGCATATGTCACTAACCATGACAAAACAAATTTCACAGTGTGTGGTCAATGTTGAAAACTCATAACACGGGTCACAAATGGTTAGAGGGGGAAACAATTGGTTCGGAACACTAGCTATCAACTAGCAAGTACAAAGTCCTTCAACAAGCAGTGGCATGGTATGGCTAGCGTAGTGACCAACCAAAGGATGCATACGTCACAGACTATGACCGAAGAAGTCCACTATGTGTTGTCAGCATTGACAGCTCACAACACGAGTCACAAATGGTCAGAGGGAGAGACAATGGTTTGGGAACCCAATGTATCGACTAGAAAGGACAAATAACTTCAATATGTAGTGGCACGGTGTGGCTAGCATGCACAGTGACCAACCAAAGGATGCATACGTCACAGACTATGACCGAAGAAGTCCACTATGTGTTGTCAGCATTGACAGCTCACAACACGAGTCACAAATGGTCAGAGGGAGAGACAATGGTTTGGGAACCCAATGTATCGACTAGAAAGGACAAATAACTTCAATATGTAGTGGCACGGTGTGGCTACTATTCACACCAAACAGCCAAACTAGGCATATTTCACTGACCATGACCGAATAATTTCAATATGGGTGGTCAACATTCACCAACCATAACACGAGTCACAAATGGTCAGAGGGAGAGACAATGGTTTGGGAACCCTATGTATCGACTAGAAAGAACAAAGAACTTCAATACGCAGTG
>SZWC01000254.1:342745-363728 GCA_023375785.1 Penium margaritaceum | reverse complement strand
AACTCATAACACGAGTCACAAATGGTCAGAGTGGAAGATAATGGTTTCTGAATACTAGTTATCGACTAGCAAGTACAAATACCTTCAATATGTAGTGGCACAGTGTGGCTACAATGCACAGTGACCAACCAAAGTATGCATATGTCACTGACCATGACCAAAGAATTTCACTTCATGTGGTCAATGTTGACAACTCACAACACGAGTCACAGATAGTCAGAGGGGGTAACAATGGTTTGGGAAGACTAGCTATCAACTAGAAAGCACAAAGACCTTCAATACATAGTGACACGGCGTGGTAACCATGTAGTGTGACAAACCAAAGTAGGCATATGTCACTAACCATGACCAAACGAATTTCACAGTGTGTGGTCAACGTTGAAAACTCATAACACGAGTCACAAATGGTCAGAGGGGAAAACAATGGGTTGGGAACACTAGTTATCAACTAGCAAGTACTAAGACGTTCAACAAGCAGTGGCACGGTGTGGCTAGCGTGCAAAGTGACCAACCAAAGGATGCATACGTCACTGACTATGACCGAAGAAGTCCACTATGTGTGGTCAACATTGACAACTCATAACACTAGTCACAAATGGTCAGAGGGAGAGAAAATGGTTTGGGAACCCTATGTATCGACTAGAAAGGAAAAAGAACTTCAATACGTAGTGGCACGGTGTGGTTTATATGCACACCAAACAACCAAACTAGGCATATGTCACTGACCATGACAAAATAATTTCAATATGGGTGGTCAAGGTTCACCAACCATAACACTCGAGTCACAATTGGTCGGAGGGGGAAACAATGGTATGGGAATATCCATTCTAGACTAGCAAATAAAACGAACTTCAATCAGTAGTAGCACGGTGTGGCTACCATGCACAATGACCGACCAAAGTAGGCATATGTACTGCCTTTGACCAAAGAAATCCGCTGTGTGTGGTCAACATTGACACTTCATAATACGAGTCACAAATGGTCAGAGGGGAAAACAATGCTTTGGGAACACCAGGTAACAACTAAAAAGCACAAGGACCTTCAATGAGTTGTGGAACGGTGTGGATACCATGCACAATGACCAACCTAAGTAGGCACATGTCACTGACCATGACCAAAGAAAGTCACCATGTGTGGTAAACATTGACTACTCATCACACGAGTCACAAATGGTCAGAGTGGAAGATAATGGTTTCTGAATACTAGTTATCGACAAGCAAGTACAAATACCTTTAATATGTAGTGGCATAGCATGGCTACAATGCACAGTCACCAACCAAAGTATGCATATGTCACTGACCATGACCAAAGAATTTAACTTCATGTGGTCAATATTGATAACTCACAACACGAGTCACAGATAGTCAGAGGGGGTAACAATGGTTTGGGAAGACTAGCTATCAACTAGAAAGCACAAAGACCTTCAATACATAGTGACACGGCGTGGTAACCATGTACAGTGACAAACCAAAGTAGGCATATGTCACTAACCATGACCAAACGNCTGACCATGACCAAATAATTTCAATATGGGTGGTCAACGTTCACCAACCATAACACGAGTCACAAACGGTCAGAGGGGGAAACAATGGTATGGGAATATCAGTTCTCAACTAGCAAGAAAAACGACCTTCAATCAGTAGTAGCACGGTGTGGCTACCATGCACAATGACCGACCAAAGTAGGCATATGTTCTGCCTTTGACCAAAGAAATCCGCTGTGTGTGGTCAACATTGACATTTCATAATACGAGTCACAAATGGTCAGAGGGAGACAGAATGGTTTGGGAACACCAGGTATCAACTAAAAAACACAAGGACCTTCAATGAGTTGTGGCATGGTGTGGATACCATGCACGATGACCAACCAAAGTAGGCACATGTCACTGACCATGACCAAAGAAAGTCACCATGTGTGGTAACCTTTGACAACTCATGACACGAGTCACAAATGGTCAGAGTGGAAAATAATGGTTTCTGAATACTAGTTATTGACTAGCAAGTACAAATACCTTTAATATGTGGTGGCACAGTGTGGCAACAATACACAGTGACCAACCAAAGTATGCATATGTCATTAACCATGACCAAACGAATTTCACAGTGTGTGGTCAACGTTGAAAACTCATAACACGAGTCACAAATGGTCAGAGGGGAAAACAATGGGTTGGAAACACTAGTTATCAACTAGCAAGTACAAAGACCTTCAACAAGCAGTGGCATGGTATGGCTAGCGTGCAAAGTGACCAACCAAAGGATGCATACGTCACTGACTATGACCGAAGAAGTCCACTATGTGTGGTCAACATTGACATTTCATAATACGAGTCACAAATGGTCAGAGGGGAAAACAATGGGTTGGAAACACTAGTTATTAACTAGCAAGTACAAAGACCTTCAACAAGCAGTGGCATGGTATGGCTAGCGTGCAAAGTGACCAACCAAAGGATGCATACGTCACTGACTATGACCGAAGAAGTCCACTATGTGTGGTCAACATTGACATTTCATAATACGAGTCACAAATGGTCAGAGGGGAAAACAATGGGTTGGAAACACTAGTTATTAACTAGCAAGTACAAAGACCTTCAACAAGCAGTGGCATGGTATGGCTAGCGTGCAAAGTGACCAACCAAAGGATGCATACGTCACTGACTATGACCGAAGAAGTCCACTATGTGTGGTCAACATTGACATTTCATAATACGAGTCACAAATGGTCAGAGGGGAAAACAATGGGTTGGAAACACTAGTTATTAACTAGCAAGTACAAAGACCTTCAACAAGCAGTGGCATGGTATGGCTAGCGTGCAAAGTGACCAACCAAAGGATGCATACGTCACTGACTATGACCGAAGAAGTCCACTATGTGTGGTCAACATTGACATTTCATAATACGAGTCACAAATGGTCAGAGGGGAAAACAATGGGTTGGAAACACTAGTTATTAACTAGCAAGTACAAAGACCTTCAACAAGCAGTGGCATGGTATGGCTAGCGTGCAAAGTGACCAACCAAAGGATGCATACGTCACTGACTATGACCGAAGAAGTCCACTATGTGTGGTCAACATTGACATTTCATAATACGAGTCACAAATGGTCAGAGGGGAAAACAATGGGTTGGAAACACTAGTTATTAACTAGCAAGTACAAAGACCTTCAACAAGCAGTGGCATGGTATGGCTAGCGTGCAAAGTGACCAACCAAAGGATGCATACGTCACTGACTATGACCGAAGAAGTCCACTATGTGTGGTCAACATTGACATTTCATAATACGAGTCACAAATGGTCAGAGGGAGAGACAATGGTTTGGGAACCCTATGTGTTCACTAGAAGAGACAAAGCACTTCAATACGTAGTGGCACGGTGTGGCTTCTATGCACACCAAACAACCAAACTAGGCATATGTCACTGACCATGACCAAAGAATTTCACTTCATGTGGTCAATGTTGACAACTCACAACACGAGTCACAGATAGTCAGAGGGGGTGACAATGGTTTGGGAAGACTAGCTATCAACTAGAAAGCACAAAGACCTTCAATACGTAGTGACACGGCGTGGTAACCATGTACAGTGACAAACCAAAGTAGGCATATGTCACTAACCATGACCAAACGAATTTCACAGTGTGTGGTCAACGTTGAAAACTCATAACACGAGTCACAAATGGTCAGAGGGGCAAACAATGGGTTGAGAACACTACTTATCAACTTGCAAGTACAAAAACCTTCAACAAGCAGTGGTACGGTGTGGCTAGCGTGCACAGTGACCAACCAAAGGACGCATACGTCACTGACTATGACCGAAGAAGTCCACTATGTGTGGTCAACATTGACAACTCATAACACGAGTGAAAAATGGTCAGAGGGAGAGACAATGGTTTGGGAACCCTATGTATCCACTAGAAAGAACAAAGAACTTCAATACGCAGTGGCAAGGTGTGGCTAATATGCACACCAAACAACCAAACTAGGCATATGTCACTGACCCTGACCAACTAATTTCAATATGGGTGGTCAACGTTCACCAACCATAACACGAGTCCCAAACGGTCAGAAGGGGAAACAATGGTATGGGAATATCAGTTCTCAACTAGCAAGTAAAACAATCTTCAATCAGTAGTAGCACGGTGTGGCTACCATGCACAATGACCGACCAAAGTAGGCATATGTTCTGCCTTTGACCACAGAAATCTGCTGTGTGTGCTCAACATTGACACTTCATAATACGAGTCACAAATGGTCAGAGGGAGAAACAATGGTTTGGGAACACCAGGTATCAACTAAAAAGCACAAGGACCTTCAATGAGTTGTGGCACGGTGTGGATACCATGCACGATGACCAACCAAAGTAGGCACATGTCACTGACCATGACCAAAGAAAGTCACCATGTGTGGTAAACTTTGACAACTCAAAACACGAGTCACAAATGGTCAGAGTGGAAAATAATGGTTTCTGAATACTAGTTATCGACTAGAAAGTACAATTACCTTTAATATGTTGTGGCACAGTGTGGCCACAATGCACAGTGACCAACCAAAGTATGCATATGTCATTAACCATGACCAAACGAATTTCACAGTGTGTGGTCAACGTTGAAAACTCATAACACGAGTAACAAATGGTTAGAGGGGGAAAAAATGGGTTGGGAACACTGCTAATTAACTAGCAAGTACAAAGACGTTCAACAAGCAGTGGCACGGTGTGGCTAGCGTGCACAGTGACCAACCAAAGGAAACATACGTCACTGACTATGACCGAAGAAGTCCACTATGTGTGGTCAACATTGACAACTCATAACACGAGTCACAAATGGTTAGAGGGAGAGACAATTATTTGGAAACCCTATCTATCAACTAGAAAGAGCAAAGAACTTCAATACGCAGTGGCACGGCGTGGCTAATATGCACACCAAACAACCAAACTAGGCATATGTCCCTGACCATCACCAAATAATTTCAATATGGGTGGTCAACGTTCACCAACCATAACACGAGTCACAAACAATTAGAGGGGGAAACAATGGTATGGGAATATCCGTTCTCAACTAGCAAGTAATAAGAACTTCAATCAGAAGTAGCACAGTGTGGCTACCATGCACAATGACCGACCAAAGTAGGCATATGTACTGCCTTTGACCAAAGAAATCCGCTGTGTGTGGTCAACATTGACATTTCATAATACGAGTCACAAATGGTCAGAGGGGAAAACAATGGTTTGGAAACACCAGGTATCAACTAAAAAGCACACGGACCTTCAATGAGTTGTGGCACGGTGTGGATACCATGCACAATGACCAACCAAAGTAGGCAAATGACATTGACCATGACCAAAGAACGTCACCATGTGTGGTAAACTTTGATAACTCATAACACGAGTCACAAATGGTCAGAGTGGAAGATAATGGTTTCTGAATACTAGTTATCGACTACCAAGTACAAATACTTTCAATATGTAGTGGCACAGTGTGGCTACAATGCATAGTGACCAACCAACCTATGCATATGTCACTGACCATGACCAAAGAATTTCACTTCATGTGGTCAATGTTGACAACTCACAACACGAGTCACAGATAGTCAGAGGGGGTAACAATGGTTTGGGAAGACTAGCTATCAACTAGAAAGCACAAAGACCTTGAATACATAGTGGCACGGCGTGGTAATCATGTACAGTGACAAACCAAAGTAGGCATATGTCACTAACCATCACCAAGTGAATTTCACAGTGTGTGGTCAACGTTGAAAACTCATAACACGAGTCACAAATGGTCAGAGGGGAATACATTGGGTTGGGAACACTAGTTATCAACTAGCAAGTACAAAGACCTTCAACAAACAGTGGTACGGTGTGGCTAGCGTGCACAGTGACCAACCAAAGGATGCATACGTCACTGACTATGACCGAAGAAGTCCACTATGTGTGGTCAACATTGACAAATCATAACACGAGTCACAAATGGTTAGAGGGAGAGACAATGGTTTGGGAACCCTATGTATCGACTAGAAAGGACAAAGAAATTCAATACGTAGTGGCACGGTGTGGCTACTATGCACACCAAACAACCAAACTAGGCATATGTCACTGACCATGACCAAATAATTTCAATATGGGTTGTCAACGTTCACCAACCATAACACGAGTCACAAACGGTCAGAGGGGGAAACAATTGTATGGGAATATCAGTTCTCAACTAGCAAGTAAAACAAACTTCAATCAGTAGTAGCACAGTGTGGCTACCATGCACAATGACCGACCAAAATAGGCATATGTACTGCCTTTGACCAAAGAAATCCGCTGTGTGTGGTCAACATTGACACTTCATAATACGAGTCACAAATGGTCAGAGGGGAAAACAATGGTTTGGGAACACCAGGTATCAACTAAAAAGCACAGGGACCTTCAATGAGTTTTGGCATGGTGTGGATACCATGCACGATGACCAACCAAAGTAGGCACATGTCACTGACCATGACCAAAGAAAGTCACCATGTGTGGTAAACTTTGACAACACATAACACAAGTTACAAATGATCACAGTGGAAGATAATGGTTTCTAAATACTAGTTATCGACTACCATGTACAAATACCTTCAATATGTAGTGGCACAGTGTGGCTACAATGCACAGTGACCAACCAACGTATGCATATGTCACTGACCATAACCAAAGAATTTCACTTCATGTGGTCAAGGTTGACAACTCACAACACGAGTCACAGATAGTCAGAGGAGGTAACAATGGTTTGGGAAGACTAGCTATCAACTAGAAAGCACAAAGACCTTCAATACATAGTGACACGGCGTGATAACCATGTACAGTGACAAACAAAAGTAGGCATATGTCACTAACCATGACAAACAAATTTCACAGTGTGTGGTCAACGTTGAAAACTCATAACACGAGTCACGAATGGTCAGAGGGGAAAGCAATGGGTTAAGAACACTACTTATCAACTAGCAAGTACAAAGACCTTCAACAAGCAGTGGTACGGTGTGGCTAGCGTGCACAGTGTCCAACCAAAGGATGGATACGTCACTGACTATGACCGAAGAAGTCCACTATGTGTGGTCAACATTGACAACTCATAACACGAGTCACAAATGGTCAGAGGGAGAGACAATGGTTTGGGAACCCTATGTGTTCACTAGAAGAGACAAAGCACTTCAATACGTAGTGGCACGGTGTGGCTACTATGCACACTAAACAACCAAACTAGGCATATGTCACTTACCATGACAAAATAATTTCAATATGGGTGGTCAACGTTCACCAACCATAACATGAGTCACAAACGGTCAGAGGGGGAAACAATGGTATGGGAATATCAGTTCTCAACTAGCAAGAAAAACGACCTTCAATCAGTAGTAGCACGGTGTGGCTACCATGCACAATGACCGACCAAAGTAGGCATATGTTCTGCCTTTGACCAAAGAAATCCGCTGTGTGTGGTCAACATTGACACTTCATAATACGAGTCACAAATGGCCAGAGGGAGACACAGTGGTTTGGGAACACCAGGTATCAACTAAAAAGCACAAGGACCTTCAATGAGTTGTGGCACGGTGTGGATACCATGCACGATGACCAACCAAAGTAGGCACATGTCACTGACCATGACCAAAGAAAGTCACCATGTGTGGTAACCTTTGACAACTCATAACAAGAGTCACAAATGGTCAGAGTGGAAAATAATGGTTTCTGAATACTAGTGTTTGACTAGCAAGTACAAATACCTTTAATATGAAGTGGCACAGTGTGGCTACAATGCACAGTGACCAACCAACGTATGCATATGTCACTGACCATGACCAAAGAATTTCACTTCATGTCGTCAACGTTGACAACTCACAACACAAGTCACAGATAGTGAGAGAGGGTAACCATGGTTTTGGACGACTAGCTATCAACTAGAAAGCACAAAGACCTTCAATACGTAGTGACACGGCGTGGTAACCCTGTACAGTGTCAAAGCAAAGTATGCGCATGTCACTAACCACGACCAAAAGAATTTCACAGTGTGTGGTCATTGTTGAAAACTCATAACACGGGTCACGAATGGTGCGAGGGGGAAACAATCGGTTGGGAACACTAGTTATCAACTAGCAAGTACAAAGTCCTTCAACAAGCAGTGGCACGGTGTTGCTAGCGTGCACAGTGACCAACCAAAGGATGACCGAAGAAGTCCACTATGCGTGGTCAGCATTGCCAACTCACAACACGAGTCACAGATAGTCAGAGGGGGGTAACAATTGTGTGGGAAGACTAGCTATCAACTAGAAAGAACAAAGACCTTCAATGCGTAGTGACATGGCGTGGTAACCAAGTACTGTGATAAAACAAACTAGGCATATGTCAGTGACCATGACCAAAGAATTTCAATATGGGTGGTCAACGTTCACAACCCATAACACGAGTCCAAAATGGTCGAAGGGGGGGGGGGGAATTGCTTCCAAACACTATGTATCTTCTAGCAAGTACAAAGATCTTTTGTATGTATTACCACGGTGTGGCTACCGTGCACAATGACCTACCCAAGTAGGCATACATCACTGCTCATGACCAAAGAAGTTTAGTGTGTGTGGTCAGCGTTCACAACTCATAATAGAAGTAAGAAATGGGCAGAGGGAGAAACAATGGTTTGGGAATACTTGGTATCGACTAGCAAGTAAAGACCTTCGACAAGTGGTGGCACGGTGTGGCTACCATGCACAATGACCAACAAAAGTATGCCTGTGTCACTGGACATTATAAAAAGAATTTCACTGTGTGTAGTCAACTTTCCTTGTTATGGCTGATCAATCAGAGGAACGGTTGACAAGTTATTCAATCTCAAAGTTGCAAAATTTGCAATTCCGTCCGCGTCAATTGTTTATGATTAAACTGACTTTGTTATTATTCATGATTTTAAGAACTACCCTCTAATCGTACACCCCTTTTGTTTATGTCCTCTACCCATAGGAACTCCTATAACATCATTTGGACATCATATAAACACCATGTGAGTTGGCTTAGTGCTTATAGAGTTAGATTGTGGAGCGGTAGGTCCTGGGATTGAATGCTCGTACGCGCAATATAGACTAGGCTCGCGACCTGGGGGGGGCAGCCGTGTTGTGATACCTGTACTCTACCTTCGAGCCCAAGCCGTGGGGGGGTAGGGGGGGTGTCATAATGCGGTCACAAATCTGTCCTCCAGGTCGTCCACGGAACATCCCTCTAGGGGGGGTGGGAGGGAGTATTCCAGTGAAGGCACCTACGCGCAACAAAAAAACAAAAACCGACCTGGTGTCAAAGGGAGAAACCTTTTGCTATTTATTGACTATCGAGTGCAAAGACCTTCAACAAGAAGTGGCACAGTGTGGCTACCATGCACAAAGACCAACCAGATTAGGCATGTACCATGCACCATGACCAAATAATTTCACTATGTGTGCTCAACGTTGACAACCCATAATATGGGTCACAAATTGTCAGAGGGGGGAAACAATAGTTTAGGAATACTAGATACCAACTAGCAAGTACAACGAACTTCAGTAAGTAGTAGCACGGTGTGGCTACCATGCACAATGACCGACCAGGGTAGGCATATGTACTGCCTTTGACCAAAGAAATCCGCTGTGTGTGGTCAACATTGACACTTCCTAATACAAGTCACAAATGGTCAGTGGGAGAAACAATGGTTTGGGAACACCAGGTATCAACTAAAAAGCACAAGGAACTTCAATGAGTTGTGACACTGTGTGGAAACCATGAACAATGACCAACCAAAGTACGCACATGTCACTGACCATGACCAAAGGAAGTCAGCATGTGTGGTAAACCTTGACAACTCATAACGGGAGTCACGAATGGTCAAAGTGGAAGATAATGGTTTCTGAATACTAGTTATCGACTAGCAAGTACAAATACCTTCAATATGTAGTGGCACAGTGTGGCTACAATGTACAGTGACCAACCAAAGTATGCATATGTCACTGACCATGACCAAATAATTTCACTTCATGTGGTCAATGTTGACAACTCACAACACAAGTTACTGATAGTCAGAGGGGGTAAAAATGGTTTGGGAAGACTAGATATCAACCAGAAAGCACAAAGACCTTCAATACATAGAGACACGTCGTGGTAACCATGTACAATGACAAACAAAAGTAGGCATATGTCACTAACCATGACCAAACGAAATTTCACAGTGTGTGGTCAACGTTGAAAACTCATAATACGAGTCGCAAATGGTCAGAGGGGAAAACAATGGGTTGAGAACACTAGTTATAAACTAGCAAGTACAAAGACGTTCAACAAGCAGTGGCACGGTGTGGCTAGCGTGCACAGTGACCAACCAAAGGATGCATACGTCACTGATTATGACCGAAGAATTCCACTATGTGTGGTCAACATTGACAACTCATAACACTAGTCACAAATGTTCAGAGGGAGAGACAATTGTTTGGGAACCCTATGTATCGACTAGAAAGGACAAAGAACTTCAATACGTAGTGGCACGGTGTGGCTTATATGCACACCAAACAACCAAACTAGGCATATGTCACTGACCATGACCAAATAATTTCAATATGGGTGGTCAAGGTTCACCAACCATAACACACGAGTCACAAACGGTCAGAGGGGGAAACAATGGTATGGGAATATCAGTTCTCAACTAGCAAGTAAAACGACCTTCAATCACTAGTAGCACGGTGTGGTTACTATGCACAATGACCGACCAAAATAGGCATATGTTCTGCCTTTGACCACAGAAATCCGTTGTGTGTGGTCAACATTGACACTTCATAATACGAGTCACAAATGGTCAGAGGGAGAAACAATGGTTTGGGAACACCAGGTATCAACTAAAAAGCACAAGGACCTTCAATGAGTTGTGGCACGGTGTGGATACCATGCACGATGACCAACCAAAGTAGACACATGTCACTGATTATGACCAAAGAAAGTCACCATGTGTGGTAAACTTTGACAACTCAAAACACGAGTCACAAATGGTCAGAGTGGAAAATAATGGTTTCTGAATACTAGTTATCAACTAGCAAGTACAAATACCTTTAATATGTGGTAGCACAGTGTGGCCACAATGCACAGTGACCAACCAAAGTATGCATATGTCACTAACCATGACCAAACGAATTTCACAGTGTGTGGTCAACATTGAAAACTCATATCACGAGTCACAAATGGTCAGAGGGGAAAACAATGGGTTGGGAACACTACTTATCAACTACCAAGTACAAAGACCTGCAACAAGAAGTGGTACAGTGTGGCTAGCGTGCACAGTGACCAACCAAAGGATGCATACGTCACTGACTATGACCGAAGAAGTCCACTATGTGTGGTCAACATTGACAACTCATAACACGAGTCACAAATGGTCAGAGGGAGAGACAATGGTTTGGGAACCCTATCTATTAACTTGAAAGAACAAAGAACTTCAATACGCAGTGGCACGGCGTGGCTAATATGCACACCAAACAACCAAACTAGGCATATGTCACTGACCATGACCAAATAATTTCAATATGGGTGGTCAACGTTCACCAACCATAACACGAGTCACAAACAGTCAGAGGGGGAAAAAATGGTATGGGAATATCAGTTCTCAACTAGCAAGTAAAACGAACTTCAATCAGAAGTAGCACAGTGTGGCTACCATGCACAATGACCGACCAAAGTAAGCATATGTACTGCCTTTGACCAAAGAAATCCGCTGTGTGTGGTCAACATTGACATTTCATAATACGAGTCACAAATGGTCAGAGGGGAAAACAATGGTTTGGGAACACCAGGTATCAACTAAAAAGTACACGGACCTTCAATGAGTTGTGGCACGGTGTGGATACCATGCACGATGACCGACCAAAGTATGCACATGTCACTGAACATGACCAAAGAAAGTCACCATGTGTGGTAAACTTTGACAACTCATAACACGAGTCACAAATGGTCAGAGTGGAAGATAATGGTTTCGGAATACTAGTTATCGACTAGCAAGTACAATTACCTTTAATATGTAGTGGCACTGTGTGGCTACAATGCACAGTGACCAACCAACGTATGCATATGTCAGTGACCATGACCAAAGAATTTCACTTCATGTGGTCAATGTTGACAACTCACAACACGAGTCACAGATAGTCAAAGGGGGAAACAATGGTTTGGGAAGACTAGCTATCAACTAGAAAGCACAAAGACCTTCAATACATAGTGACAGGGCGTGATAACCATGTACAGGGATAAACCAAAGCAGGCATATGTCACGAACCATGACAAAACGAATTTCACAGTGTGTGGTCAACGTTGAAAACTCATAACACGAGTCACAAATGGTCAGAGGGGAAAACAATGGGTTGGAAACACTAGTTATCAACTAGCAAGTACAAAGACCTTCAACAAGCAGTGGCACGGTGTGGCTAGCGTGCACAGTGACCAACCAAAGGATGCATACGTCACTGACTATGACCGAAGAAGTCCACTATGTGTGGTCAACATTGACAACTCATAACACGAGTCACAAATGGTCAGAGGGGAAAACAATGGGTTGGAAACACTAGTTATCAACTAGCAAGTACAAAGACCTTCAACAAGCAGTGGCACGGTGTGGCTAGCGTGCACAGTGACCAACCAAAGGATGCATACGTCACTGACTATGACCGAAGAAGTCCACTATGTGTGGTCAACATTGACAACTCATAACACGAGTCACAAATGGTCAGAGGGAGAGAAAATGGTTTGGGAACCCTATGTATCGACTAGAAAGGACAAAGAAATTTAATACATAGTGGCACGGTGTGGCTACTTTGCACACCAAACAACCAAAATAGGCATATATCACTGACCATGACCAAATAATTTCAATATGGGTTGTCAATGTTCACCAACCATAACACGAGTCACAAACAGTCAGAGGGGGAAACAATGGTATGGTAATATCAGTTCTCAACTAGCAAGTAAGACGAACTTCAATCAGAAGAAGCACAGTGTGGCCACCATGCACGATGACCGACCAGGGTAGGCATATGTACTGCCTTTGACCAAAGAAATCTGCTGAGTGTGGTCAACATTGACACTTCATAATACGAGTCACAAATGGACAGAGGGAGAAACAATGGTTTGGGAACACCAGGTATCAACTAAAAAGCACAAGGATCTTCAATGAGTTGTGGCACGGTGTGGATACCATGCACGATGTCCAACCAAAGTAGGCACATGTCACTGACCATGACCAAAGAAAGTCACCATGTGTGGTAAACATTGACAACTCATAACACGAGTCACAAATGGTCAAAGTGGAAGATAATGGTTCCTGAATACTACTTATGGACTAGCAAGTACAAATACCTTCAATATGTAGTGGCACAGTGTGGCTAAAATGCACAGTGACCAACCAAAGTATGGATATGTCACTGACCATGACCAAATAATTTCACTTCATGTGGTCAATTTTGACAACTCACAACACAAGTCACTCATAGTCAGAGGGGGTAACAATGGTTTGGGAAGACTAGCTATCAACTAGAAAGCACAAAGACCTTCAATACATAGATACACGTCGTGGTAACCATGTACAGTGACAAACAAAGTAGGCACATGTCACTAACCATGACGAAATGAATTTCACAGTGTGTGGTCAACGTTGAAAACTCATAACACGAGTCACAAATGGTCAGAGGGGAAAACAATGGGTTGGGAACACTAGTTATCAAATAGCAAGTACAAAGACGTTCAAAAAGCAGTGGCACGGTGTGGCTAGCGTGCACAGTGACCAACCAAAGGATGCATACGTCACTGACTATGACCGAAGAAGTCCACTATGTGTGGTCAACATTGACAACTCATAACACGAGTCACAAATGGTCAGAGGGAGAGACAATGGTTTGGGAACCCTATGTATCGACTAGAAAGGACAAAGAACTCCAATGTGTAGTGCCACGGTGTCGCTAATATGCACACCAAACAACCAAACTAGGCATATGTCACTGACCATGACCAAATAATTTCAATATGGGTGGTCAAGGTTCACCAACCATAACACGAGTCACAAACGGTCAGAGGGGGAAACAATGGTATGGGAATAACCGTTCTCAACTAGCAAGTTAAACAAACTTCAATCAGTAGTAGCACGGTGTGGCTACCATGCACAATGACCGACCAAAGTAGGCATATGTACTGCCTTTGACCACAGAAATCCGCTGTGTGTGGTCAACATTGACACTTCATAATACGAGTCACAAATGGTCAGAAGGGAAAACAATGGTTTGGGAACACCAGGTATCAAGTAAAAAGCACAAGGATCTTCAATGAGTTATGGCACGGTGTGGATACCATGCAGGATGACCAACCAAAGTAGGCATATGTCACTGACCATGACCAAAGAAAGTCACCATGTGTGGTAAACTTTGACAACTCATCACACGAGGCACAAATGGTCAGAGTGGAAAATAATGGTTTCTGAATACTAGTTATCAACGAGCAAGTACAAATACCCTTAATATCTAGTGGCACAGTGTGGCTACAATGCAAAGTGACCAACCAAAGTATGCATATGTCACTGACCATGACCAAAGAATTTCACTTCATGTGGTCAATGTTGAAAACTCACAACACGAGTCACAGATAGTCAGAGGGGATAACAATGGTTTGGGAAGACTAGCTATCAACTAGAAAGCACAAAGACCTTCAATACATAGTGACACGGCGTGGTAACCATGTACACGGACAAGCCAAAGTAGGCATATGTCACTAACCATGACCAAACAAATTTCACAGTGTGTGGTCAACGTTGAAAACTCATAACACGAGTCACAAATGGTCAGAGGGGAAAAAAATGGGTTGGGAACACTACTTATCAACTAGCAAGTACGAAGACCATCAACAAGCAGTGGTACGGTGTGGCTAGCGTGCACAGTGACCATCCAAAGGATGCATACGTCACTGACTATGACCGAAGAAGTCCACTATGTGTGGTCACCATTGACAACTCATAACACGAGTCACAAATGGTTAAAGGGAGAGACAATGGTTTGGGAACCCTATGTATCGACTAGAAAGAACAAAGAACTTCAATACGCAGTGGCACGGTGTGGCTAATATGCACACCAAACAACCAAACTAGACATATGTCACTGACCCTGACCAATTAATTTCTATATGGGTGGTCAACGTTCACCAACCATAACACGAGTCACAAAACGTCAGTGGGGGAAACAATGGTATGGGAATATCAGTTCTCAACTAGCAAGTAAAACGAACTTCAATCAGAAGTAGCACAGTGTGGCTACCATGCACAATGACTGACCAAAGTAGGCATATGTACTGCCTTTGACCAAAGAAATCCGCTGTGTGTGGTCAACATTGACAACTCATAACACGAGTCACAAAACGTCAGTGGGGGAAACAATGGTATGGGAATATCAGTTCTCAACTAGCAAGTAAAACGAACTTCAATCAGAAGTAGCACAGTGTGGCTACCATGCACAATGACTGACCAAAGTAGGCATATGTACTGCCTTTGACCAAAGAAATCCGCTGTGTGTGATCAACATTGACATTTCATATTACGAGTCACAAATGGTCAGAGGGGAAAACAATGGTTTGGGAACACCAGGTATCAACTAAAAAGCACACGGACCGTTAATGAGTTGTGGCACGGTGTGGATACCATGCACGGTGACCAACCAAAGTAGGCAAATGACACTGACCATGACCAAAGAAAGTCACCATGTGTGGTAAACATTGACAACTCATAACACGAGTCACAAATGTTCAGAGTGGAAGATAATGGTTTCTAAATACTAGTTATCGACTACCAAGTACAAATACTTTTGATATGTAGTGGCACAGTGTAATTACAATGCACAGTGACCAACCAACGTATGCATATGTCACTGACCATGACCAAAGAATTTCACTTCATGTGGTCAATGTTGTCAACTCACAACACGATTCACAGATAGTCAGAGGGGGCAACAATGGTTTGGGAAGACTAGCTATCAACTAAAAAGCACAAAGACCTTCAATACATAGTGACACGGCGTGGCAAGCATGTACAGTGACAAACCAAAGTAGGCATATGTCACTAACCATGACCAAACGAATTTCACAGTGTGTGGTCAACGTTGAAAACTCATAACACGAGTCACAAATGGTAAGAGGGGAAAACAATGGGTTGGGAACACTACTTATCAACTAGCAAGTACAAAGACCTTCAATAAGTAGTGGTACGGTGTGGCTAGCGTGCACAGTGACCAACCAAAGGATGCATACGTCACTGACTATGACCGAAGAAGTCCACTATGTGTGGTCAACTTTGACAACTCATAACACGAGTCACAAATGGTCAGAGGGAGAGACAATGGTTTGTGAACCCTATCTATCGACTAGAAAGAATAAAGAACTTCAATACCTAGTGGCACGGCGTGGCTAATATACACACCAAACAACCAAACTAGGCATATGTCACTGACCATGACAAAATAATTTCAATATGGGTGGTCAACGTTCACCAACCATAACACACGTCACATGTAGTCAGAGGGGGAAACAATGGTATGGGAATATCATTTCTCAACTAGCAAGTAAAACAAAGTTCAATCAGAAGTAGCACAGTGTGGCTACCATGCACAATGACCGACCAGGGTAGGCATATGTACAGCCTTTGACCAAAGAAATCCGCTGTGTGTGGTTAACATTGACACTTCATAATACGAGTCACAAATGGTCTGAGGGAGAAACAATGGTTTGGGAACACCAGGTATCAACAAAAAAGCACAAGGATCTTCAATGAGTTGTGGCACGCTGTGGATACCCTGCACGATGTCCAACCAAAGTAGGCACATGTCACTGACCATGACCAAAGAAAGTCACCATGTGTGGTAAACTTTGACAACTCATAACACGAGTCACAAATGGTCAGAGTGGAACATAATGGTTTCTGAATACTAGTTATCGACTACCAAGTACAAATACCTTCAATATGTAGTGGCACAGTGTGGCTACAATGCACAGTGACCAACCAAAGTATGCATATGTCACTGACCATGACCAAATAATTTTAACTTCATGTGGTCAATGTTGACAACTCACAACACAAGTCACAGATAGTCAGAGGGGGTAACAATGCTTTGGGAAGACTAGCTATCAGCTAGAAAGCACAAATACCTTCAATACGTAGAGACACATCGTGGTAACCATGTACAGTGACAAACCAAAGTAGGAATATGTCACTAACCATGACCAAACAACTTTCACAATGTGTGTTCAACGTTGAAAACTCATAACACAAGTCACAAATGATCAGAGGGGAAAACAATGGGTTGGAAACACTAGTTATGAACTAGCCCGTACAAAGTCCTTCAACAAGCAGTGGCACGGTGTGGCTAGCCTGTACAGTGACCAACTGAAGGATGCATACGTCACTGACTATGACCGAATAAGTTCACTATGTGTGGTCAACATTGACAACTCATAACACGAGTCAAAAATGGTCAGAGGGAGAGACAATGGTTTGGGAACCCTATGTATCGACTAGAAAGGACAAAGAACTTCAATATGTAGTTGCACGGTATGGCTACTATGCACACCAAACAACCAAACTAGGCATATGTCACTGACCATGACCAACTAATTTCAATATGGGTGGTCACCGTTCACCAACCATAACACGAGTCACAAACGGCCAGAGGGGGAAACAATGGTATGGGAATAGCAGTTCTCAACTAGCAAGTAAAACGACCTTCAATCAGTAGTAGCACAGTGTGGCTACCATGCACAATGACCCACCAAAGTAGGCATATGTTCTGCCTTTGACCAAAGAAATCCGATGTGTGTGGACAACATTGACACTTCATAATACGAGTCACAAATGGTCAGGGGGAAAACAATGGTTTGGGAACACCAGGTATCAACTAAAGAGCACAAGGACCTTCAATGAGTTTTGGCACGGTGTGGAGACCATGCACGATGACCAACCAAAGTAGGCACATGTCACTGACCATGACCAAAGAAAGTCACCATATGTGGTAAAATTTGACAACTCACAACACGAGTCACGAATGGTCAAAGTGGAAGATAATGGTTTCTAAATACTAGTTATTGACTAGCAAGTACCTTCAATATGTAGTGGCACAGTTTGGCTACAATGTACAGTGTCCAACCAAAGTATGGATATGTCACTGACCATGACCAAGTAATTTCACTTCATGTGGTCAATGTTGACAACTCACAACACAAGTCAGTGATAGTCAGAGGGGGTAACAATGGTTTGGGAAGACTAGCTATCAACTAGAAAGCACAAAGACCTTCAATACATAGAGACACGTCTTGGTAACCATGTATAGTGACAAACCAAAGTAGGCATATGTTACTAACCATGACCAAACGAATTTCACAGTGTGTGGTCAGCGTTGAAAACTCATAACACGAGTCACAAATGGTCAGAGGGGAAAACAATGGGTTGGGACCACTAGTTATCAACTAGCAAGTACAAAGACCTTCAAAAAGCAGTGGCACGGTGTGGCTAGCGTGCACAGTGACCAACCAAAGGATGCATACGTCACTGACTATGACCGAAGAAGTCCACTATGTGTGGTCAACATTGACAACTCATAACACGAGTCACAAATGGCCAGAGGGAGAGAAAATGGTTTGGGAACCCTATGTATCGACTAGAAAGGACAAATGACTTCAACACGTAGTGGCACGGTGTGGCTAATATGCACACCAAACAACCAAACTAGGCATATGTCACTGACCATGACCAAATAATTTCAATATGTGTGGTCAAGGTTCACCAACCATAACACACGAGTCACAAACGGTCGGAAGGGGAAAAAATGGTATGGGAATATCCGTTCTCAACTAGCAAGTTAAAAAAACTTCAATCAGTAGTAGCACGGTGTGGCTACCATGCACAATGACCGACCAAAGTAGGCATATGTACTGCCTTTGACCAAAGAAATCCACTGTCTGTGGTCAACATTGACACTTCATAATACGAGTCACAAATGGTCAGAAGGGAAATTAATGGTTTGGGAACACTAGGTATCAACTAAAAAGCACAAGGACCTTCAATGAGTTGTGGCACGGTGTGCATACCATGCATGATGACCAACCAAACTAGGCACATGTCACTGACCATGACCAAAGAAAGTCACCATGTGTGGTAAACTTTGACAAGTCAGCACACGAGTCACAAATGGTCAGAGTGGAAGATAATGGTTTCTGAATACTAGTTATCGACGAGCAAGTACAAATACCTTTAATATGTAGTGGCACAGTGTGGCTACAATGCACAGTGACCAACCAAAGAATGCATATGTCACTGACCATGACCAAAGAATTTCACTTCATGTGGTCAATGTTGACAACTCACAACACGAGTCACAGATAGGCAGAGGGGGTAACAATGGTTTGGGAAGACTAGCTATCAACTAGAAAGCCCAAAGACCTTCAATACATAGTGACACGGCGTGGTAACCATGTACAATGACAAACCGAACTAGGCATATGTCCCTAACCATGACCAAACGAATTTCACTGTGTGTGGTCAACGTGGAAAACTCATAACACGAGTCACAAATTGTCAGAAGGGAAAACTATGGGTTGGGAACACTAGTTATCAACTAGCAAGTACAAAGACATTCAAGAAGCAGTGGCATGGTGTAATTAGCGTGCACAGTGACCAACCAAAGGATGCATACGTCACTGACTATGACCGAAGAAGTCCACTATGTGTGGTTAACATTTACAACTCATAACACGAGTCACAAATGGTCAGAGGGAGAGACAATGGTTTGGGAACCCTATGTATCGACTAGAAAGGACAAAGAACTTCAATACATAGTGGCACGGTGTGGCTTATATGCACACCAAAAAACCAAACTAGGCATATGTCACTGACCATGACCAAATAATTTCAATATGGGTGGGCAACGGTCACCAACCATAACACACATGTCACAAACGGACAGAGGGGGAAACAATGGTATGGGAATATCCGTTCTAAACTAGCAAGTAAAACGAACTTCAATCAGTAGTAGCACGGTGTGGCTACCATACACAATGACCGACCAAAGTAGGCATATGTACTGCCTTTGACCAAAGAAATCCGCTGTGTGTGGTTAACATTGACACTTCATAATACGAGTCACAAATGGTCAGAGGGGAAAACAATGGTTTGGGAACACCAGGTATCAACTAAAAAGCACAAGGACCTTCAATGAGTTGTGGCACGGTGTGGATTCCATGCACGATGACCAACCTAAGTAGGCACATGTCACTGACCATGACCAAAGAAAGTCGTCATGTGTGGTAAACATTGACAACTCATCACACGAGTCACAAATGGTCAGAGTGGAAGATAATGGTTTCTGAATACTAGTTATCGATGAGCAAGTACAAATACCTTTAATGTGTAGTGGCACAGTGTGGCTACAATGCACAGTGACCAACCAATGTATGCATATGTCACTGACCATGACCAAAGAATTTCACTTCATGTGGTCAATGTTGACAACTCACAACACGAGTCACAGATAGTCAGAGGGGGTAACCATGGTTTAGGAAGACTAGCTATCAACTAGAAAGCACAAAGACCTTCAATATATAGTGACACGGCATGGTAACCATGTACAATGACAAACCAAAGTAGGCATATGTCACTAACCATGACCAAACGAATTTCATAGTGTGTGGTCAACGTTGAAAACTCATAACACAAATCACAAATGGTCAGAGGGGAAAACAATGGGTTGGGAACACTACTTATCAACTAGCAAGTACAAAGACCTTCAAAAAGCAGTGGTACGGTGTGGCTAGCGTGCACAGTGACCAACCAAAGGATGCATACGTCACTGACTATGACCGAAGAAGTCCACTATGTGTGGTCAACATTGACAACTCATAACACGAGTCACAAATGGTCAGAGGGAGAGACAATGGTTTGGGAACCCTATGTATCGACTAGAAAG
>SZWC01000254.1:324068-339549 GCA_023375785.1 Penium margaritaceum | reverse complement strand
TGGTAACCATGTACAGTGACAAACCAAAGTAGGCATATGTCACTAACCATGACCAAACGAATTTCACAGTGTGTGGTCAACGTTGAAAACTCATAACACGAGTCACAAATGGTCAGAGGGGAAAACAATGGGTTGGGAACACTACTTATCGACTAGCAAGTACAAATACCTTCAACAAGTAGTGGTACGGTGTGGCTAGCGTGCACAGTGACCAACCAAAGGATGCATACGTCACTGACTATGACCGAAGATGTCCACTATGTGTGGTCAACATTGACAACTCATAACACGAGTCACAAATGGTCAGAGGGAGAGACAATGGTTTGTCAACCCTTTATATCGACTGGAAAGAACAAAGAACTTCAATACGCAGTGGCACGGCGTGGCTAATATGCACACCAAACAACCAAACTAGGCATATGTCACTGGCCATGACCAAATAACTTCAATATGGGTGGTCAACGTTCACCAACCTCAACAGGAGTCACAAACAATCAGAGGGGGAAACAATTGTATGGGAATATCAGTTCTCAACTAGCAAGTAAAACAAAATTCAATCAAAAGTAGCACAGTGTGGCTACCAAGCACAATGACCGACCAGGGTAGGCATATGTACTGCCTTTGACCAAAGAAATCCGCTGTGTGTGGTCAACATTGACACTTCATAATACGAGTGACAAGTGGTCAGAGGGAGAAACAATGGTTTGGGAACACCAGATATCAACTAAAAAACACAAAGATCTTCAATGAGTTGTGGCACGGTGTGGATACCATGCACGATGTCCAACCAAAGTATGCACATGTCACTGACCATGACCAAAAAAAGTCACCATGTGTGGTAAACTCTGACAACTCATAACACGAGTCACAAATGGTGAGAGTGGAACATAATGGTTTCTGAATACTAGTTATCGACTACCAAGTACAAATACCTTCAATATGTAGTGGCACAGTGTGGCTACAATGCACAGTGACCAACCAAAGTATGCATATGTCACTGAGCATGACCAAATAATTTTAACTTCATGTGGTCAATGTTGACAACTCACAACACAAGTCATAGATAGTCAGAGGGGATAACAATGCTTTGGGAAGACTAGCTATCAACTAGAAAGCAAAAATACCTTCAATGCGTAGAGACACATCGTGGTAACCATGTACAGTGACAAACCAAAGTAGGCATATGTCACTAACCATGACCAAACAAATTTCAAAATGTGTGTTCAATGTTGAAAACTCATAACACAAGTCACAAATGGTCAGAGGGGAAAACAATAGGTTGGGAACACTAGTTATCAACTAGCAAGTACAAAGACGTTCAACAAGCAGTGGCATAGTGTGGCTAGCTTGCACAGTGACCAACCAAAGGATGCATACGTCACTGACTATGACCGAAGAAGTCCACTATGTGTGGTCAACATTGACAACTCATAACATGAGTCACAAATGGTCAGAGGGAGAAACAATGGTTTGGTAACACCAGGTATCGACTAAAAAGCACAAGGATCTTCAATGAGTTGTGGCATGGTGTGGATACCATGCACGATGTCCAACCAAAGTAGGCACATGTCACTGACCATGACCAAAGAAAGTCACCATGTGTGGTAAACTTTGACAACTCATAACACGAGTCACAAATGGTCAGAGTGGAACATAATGGTTTCTGAATACTAGTTATCGACTACCAAGTACAAATACCTTCAATATGTAGTGGCACAGTGTGGCTACAATGCACAGTGACCAACCAAAGTATGCATATGTCACTGACCATGACCAAATAATTTAAACTTCATGTGGTCAATGTTGACAACTCACAATACAAGTCACAGATAGTCAGAGGGGGTAACAATACTTTGGGAAGACTAGCTATCAACTAGAAAGCACAAATACCTTCAATACGTAGAGACACATCGTGGAAACAATGTACAGTGACAAACCAAAGTAGGCATATGTCACTAACCATGACCAAACAAATTTCACAATGTGTGTTCAACGTTGAAAACTCATAACACAAGTCACAAATGGTCAGAGGGGAAAACAATGGGTTGGAAACACTAGTTATCAACTAGCAAGTACAAAGACGTTCAAAAAGCAGTGGCACGGTGTGGCTAGCGTGCACAGTGCCCAACCAAAGGATGCATACGTCACTGACTATGACTGAAGAAGTCCACTATGTGTGGTCAACATTGACAACTCATAACACGAGTCACAAATGGTCAGAGGGAGAGGCAATGGTTTGGGAACCCTATGTATCGACTAGAAAGGACAAAGAACTTCAAAACTTAGTGGCACGGTGTGGCTACTATGCACACCAAACAACCAAACTAGGCATATGTCACTGACCATGACCAAATAATTTCAATATGGGTGGTATACGTTCACCAACCATAACACGAGTTATAAACGGTCAGAGGGGGAAACAATGGTATGGGAATATCAGTTCTCAACGAGCAAGTAAAACGACCTTCAATCAGCAGTAGCAAAGTGTGGCTACCATGCACAATGACCCACCAAAGTAGGCATATGTTCTGCCTTTGACCAAAGAAATCCGATGTGTGTGGACAACATTGACACTTCATAATACGAGTCACAAATGGTCAGGGGGAAAACAATGGTTTGGGAACACCAGGTATCAGCTAAAGAGCACAAGGACCTTCAATGAGGTTTGGCACGGTGTGGAGACCATGCACGATGACCAACCAAAGTAGGCACATGTCACTGACCATGACCAAAGAAAGTCACCATATGTGGTAAACTTTGACAACTCATAACACGAGTCACGAATGGTCAAAGTGGAAGAAAATGGTTTCTGAATACTAGTTATTGACTAGCAAGTAGAAATACCTTCAATATGTATAGCAGAGTGTGGCTACAATGTACAGTGTCCAACCAAAGTATGGATATGTCACTGACCATGACCAAATAATTTCACTTCATGTGGTCAATGTTGACAACTCACAACACAAGTCACTGATAGTCAGAGGGGGTAACAATGGTTTGGGAAGACTAGCTATCAAATAGAAAGCACAAAAACCTTCAATACATAGAGACACATCGTGGTCATCATGTACAGTGACAAACCAAAGTAGGCATATGTCACTAACCATGACCAAACCAATTTCACAGTGTGTGGTCAACGTTGAAAACTCAGAACACGAGTCACAAATGGTCAGAGGGGAAAACAATGGGTTGGGAACACTAGTTATCAACTAGCAAGTTCAAAGACGTTCAACAAGCAGTGGCACGGTGTGGCTAGCATGCACAATGACCAACCAAAGGATGCATACGTCACTGACTATGACCGAAGAAGTCCGCTATGTGTGGTCAACATTGACAACTCATAACACGAGTGGCACGGTGTGGCTAATATGCACACCAAACAACCAAACTGGGCATATGTCACTGACCATGACCAAATAATTTCAATATGGGTGATCAAGGTTCACCAACCATAACACGAGTCACAAACGGTCAGAGGGGGAAACAATGGTATGGGAATATCCGTTCTCAACTAGCAAGTTAAACAAACTTCAATTAGTAGTAGCACGGTGTGGCTACCATGCACAATGAACGACCAAAGTAGGCATATGTACTGCCTTTGACCAAAGAAATCCACTGTGTGTGGTCAACATTGACACTTCATAATACGATTCACAAATGGTCAGAGGGGAAAATAAACTAAAAAGCACAAGGACCTTCAATGAGTTGTGGTACGATGTGGATACCATGCACAATGACCAACCAAAGTAGGCACATGTCACTGACCATGACCAAAGAAAGTCACCATGTGTGGTAAACATTGACAACTCATCACACAAGTCACAAATGGTCAGAGTGGAAGATAATGGTTTCTGAATACTAGTTATCGACGAGCAAGTACAAATACCTTTAATATGTAGTGGCACAGTGTGGCTACAATGCACAGTCACCAACCAAAGTCTGCATATGTCACTGACCATGACCAAATAACTTCACTTCATGTGGTCAATGTTGACAACTCACAACACGAGTCACAGATAGTCACAAGGGGTAGCAATGGTTTGGGAAGACTAGCTATCAACTAGAAAGCACAAAGACCTTCAATATATAGTGACACGGCGTGGTAACCATGTACAGTGACAAACCAAAGTAGGCATATGTCACTAACCATGACCAAACGAATATCACAGTGTGTGGTCAACGTTGAAAACTCATAACACGGGTCACAAATGGTGAGAGGGGGAAACAATCGGTTGGGAACACTAGTTATCAACTAGCAAGTACAAAGTCCTTCAACAAGCAGTGGTACGGTGTGGCTAGCGTAGTGACCAACCAAAGGATGCATACGTCACAGACTATGACCGAAGAAGTCCACTATGTGTTGTCAGCATTGACAGCTCACAACACGAGTCACAAATGGTCAGAGGGAGAGACAATGGTTTGGGAACCCAATGTATCGACTAGAAAGGACAAAGAACTTCAATACGTAGTGGCACGGTGTGGCTACTATTCACACTAAACAACCAAACTAGGCATATGTCAGTGACCATGACCGAATAATTTCAATATGGGTGGTCAACGTTCACCAACCATAACACGATTCACAAACGGTCAGAGGGGAAAACAATGGTATGGGAGTATCAGTTCTCAACTAGCAAGTAAAACGACCTTCAATCAGTAGTAGCACGGTGTGGCTACCATGCACAATGACCGACCAAAGTAGGCATATGTTCTGCCTTTTACCACAGAAATCCGCTGTGTGTGGTCAATATTGACACTTCATAATACGAGTAACAAATGGTCAGAGGCAGAATCAATGGTTTGGGAACACCAGGTATCAACTAAAAAGCACAAGGACCTTCAATAAGTCGTGGCACGGTGTGGATACCATGCACGATGACCAACCAAAGTAGGCACATGTCACTGACCATGACCAAAGAAAGTCACCATGTGTGGTAAATTTTGACAACTCAAAACACGAGTCACAAATGGTCAGAGTTAAAAATAATGGTTTCTGAATACTAGTTATCAACTAGCAAGTACAAATACCTTTAATATGTGGTGGCACAGTGTGGCCACAATGCAAAGTGACCAACCAAAGTATGCATATGTCACTAACCATGACCAAACAAATTTCAGAGAGTGTGGTCAACGTTTAAAACTCATAACACGAGTCACGTAGCATCGAATGGTCAGAGGGGAAAACAATGGGTTTGGAACACTAGTTATCCACTAGCAAGTACAAAGAAGTTCAACAAGCAGTGGCACGGTGTGGCTAGCGTGCACAGTGACCAACCAAAGGATACATACGTCACTGACTATGACCGAAGAAGTCCACTATGTGTGGTCAACATTGACAACTCATAGCATGAGTCAAAAATGGTCAGAGGGAGAGGCAATGGTTTGTGAACCATATCTATCGACTAGAAAGAACAAAGAACTTCAATACGCTGTGGCACGGTGTGGCTAATATGCACACCAAACAACCAAACTAGGCATGTGTCACTGACGATGACCGAATGATTTCAATATGGATTGTCAACGTTCACCAACCATAACACGAGTCACAAACAGTCAGAGGGGGAAACAATGGTATTGGAATATCAGTTCTCAACTAGCAAGTAAAACGAACTTCAATCAGAAGTAGCACAGTGTGGCTACCATGCACAATGACCGACCAGGGTAGGCATATGTACTGCCTTTGACCAAAGAAATCCGCTGTGTGTGGTCAACATTGACACTTCACAAATGGTCAGAGGGAGAAACAATGGTTTTGGAACACCAGGTATCAACTAAAAAGTACAAGGATCTTCAATGAGTTGTGGCACGGTGTGGATACAATGCACGATGTCCAACCAAACTAGGCACATGTCACTGACCATGACCAAAGAATTTCACCATGTGTGGTAAACTTTGACACTCAAAACACGAGTCACAAAGGGTCAGAGTGGAAAACAATGGTTTCTAAATACTAGTTATTGAATAGCAAGTACAAATACCTTTAATATGTGGTGGCACAGTGTGGCCACAATGCACAGTGACCAACCAAAGTATGCATATGTCACTAACCATGACCAAACAAATTTCACAGTGTGTGGTCAACGTTGAAAACTCATAACACGAGTCACGAATGGTCAGAGGGGAAACCAATGGGTTGGGAACACTAGTTATCAACTAGCAATTACAAAGCCGTTCAACAAGCAGTGGCACGGTGTGGCTAGTATGCATTGTGACCAACCAAAGGATGCATACGTCACTGACTATGACCGAAGAAGTCCACTATGTGTGGTCAACATTAACAACTCATAACACGAGTTACAAATGGTCAGAGGGAGAGACAATGGTTTGGGAACCCTATCTATCAACTAGAAAGAACAAAGAACTTCAATGCGCAATCGCACGGCGTGGCTAATATACACACCAAACAACCAAACTAGGCATATGTCACTGACCATGACCAAATAATTTCATTATGGGTGGTCAACGTTCACCAACAATAACACGAGTCACAAACAGTCAGAGGGGGAAACAATGGTGTGGGAATATCAGTTATCAACTAGCAAGTAAAACGAACTTCAATCAGAAGTAGCACAGTGTGGCTACCATGCACAATGACCGACCAAAGTAGGCACATATACTGCCTTTGACCAAAGAAATCCGCTGTGTGTGGTCAACATTGACATTTCATAATACGAGTCAGAAATGGTCAGAGGGGAAAACAATGGTTTGGGAACATCAGGTATCAACTAAAAAGCACACAGACCTTCTATGAGTTGTGGCACGGTGTGGATACCATGCACGATGACCAACCAATGTAGGCAAATGTCACTGACCATGACCAAAGAAAGTCACCATGTGTGGTAAACTTTGACAACTCATAACACGAGTCACAAATGGTCAGAGTGGAAGATAATGGTTTCTGAATACTAGTTATCGACTACCAAGTAAAAATACCTTCAATATGTAGTGGCACAGTGTGGCTACAATGCACAGTGACCAACCAACGTATGCATATGTCACTGAACATGACCAAAGAATTTCACTTCATGTGGTCAATGTTGAGAACTCACAACACAAGTCACAGATAGTCAGAGGGGATAACAATGGTTTGGGCAGACTAGCTATCAACTAGAAAGCACAAAGACCTTCAATACATAGTGACACGGCGTGGTAACCATGTACAGTGACAAACCAAAGTAGGCATATGTCACTAACCATGACGAAACGAATTTCACAGTGTGTGGTCAACGTTGGAAACTCATAACACGGGTCACAAATGGTCAGAGGGGAAAACAATGGGTTGGGAACACTAGTTATCAACTAGCAAGTACAAAGTCCTTCAACAAGCAGTGGCACGGTGTGGTTGGCGTGCATAGTGACCAACCAAAGGATGCATATGTCACCAACTATGACCGAAGAAGTCCACTATGTCTGGTCAACATTGACAACTCATAACACGAGTCCCAAATGGTCAGAGGGAGAGACAATGGTTATGGAACCCTATGTATCCACTAGAAAGGACAAAGAAACTTAATACGTAGTGGCACGGTGTGGCTACTATGAACACTAAACAACCAAACTAGGCATATGTTACTGACCATGACCAAATAATTTCAATATGGGTGGTCAACGTTCACCAACAATAACACAAGTCACAAACGGTCAGAGGGGGAAACAATTGTATGGGAATATTAGTTATCAACTTGCAAGAAAAACGACCTTCAATCAGTAGTAGCATGGTGTGGCTACCATGCACAATGATCGCCCAAAGTAGGCATATGTTCTGCGTTTGACCAAAGAAATCCGCTGTGTGTGGTCAACATTGACACTTCATAATACGAGTCACAAATGGTCAGAGGGAGAAAGAATGGTTTGGGAAAACTAGGTATCAACTTAAAAGCACAAGGACCTTCAATGAGTTGTAGCACGGTGTGGATACCATGCACGACGACCAACCAAAGTAGGCACATGTCAGTGACCATGACCAAAGAAAGTCACCATGTGTGGTAAACTTTGACAACTCATAACACGAGTCACAAATGGTCAGAGTGGAACATAATGGTTTCTGAATACTAGTTATCGACTAGCAAGTACAAATACCTTTAATATGTAGTGGCACTGTGTGGCTACAATGCACAGTGACCAACCAACGTATGCATATGTCACTGACCATGACCAAAGAATTTCACTTCATGTGGTCAATGTTGACAACTCACAACACGAGTCACAGATAGTCAGAGGGGGAAACAATGGTTTGGGAAGACTAGTTATCAACTAGAAAGCACAAAGACCTTTAGTACATAGTGACAGGGCGTGATAACCATGTACAGTGACAAACCAAAGTAGGCATGCATCACAAACCATGACCAAACGAATTTTACAGTGTGTGGTCAACGTTGAAAACTCATAACACGAGTCAAAAATGGTCAGAGGGGAAAACAATGGGTTGGGGACACTAGTTATCAACTAGCAAGTACAAAGACCTTCAACAAGCAGTGGCACGGTGTGGCTAGCGTGCATAGTGACCAACCAAAGGATGCATACGTCACTGACTATGACCGAAGAAGTCCACTATGTGTGGTCAATATTGACAACTCATAATACGAGTCACAAATGGTCAGAGGGAGAAACAATGGTTTGGGAACCCTATGTATCGACTAGAAAGGACAAAGAAATTCAATACGTAGGGGCACGGTGTGGCTACTATGCACACCAAACAACCAAACTAGGCATATGTCACTGACCATGACCAAATAACTTCAATATGGGTTGTCAACGTTCACCAACCATAACAGGAGTCACAAACGGTCAGAGGGGGAAACAATGGTATGGGGATATCAGTTCTCAACTAGAAAGTAAAACAAAATTCAATCAGTAGTAGCACAGTGTGGCTACCATGCACAATGACCGACCAAAGTAGGCATATGTAATGCCTTTGACCAAAGATATCCGCAGTGTGTGGTCAACATTGACACTTCATAATACGAGTCACAAATGGTCAGAGGGGAAAACAATGGTTTGGGAACACCAGGTATCAATTAAAAAGCACAAGGACCTTCAATGAGTTGTGGCACGGTCTGGATACCATGCACGATGACCAACCAAAGTAGGCACATGTCACTGACCATGACCAAAGAAAGTCACCATGTGTGGTAAACTTTGACAACACATAACACAAGTCACAAATGGTCATAGTGGAAGATAATGGGTTATGAATACTAGTTCTCACCGAGCAAGTACAAATACCTTTAATATGTAGTGGCACAGTGTGGCTACAATGCACAGTGACCAACCAAATTATGCATATGGCACTCACCATGACCAACAAATTTCACTTCATGTGGTCAATGTTGACAACTCACAACACGATTCACACATAGTCAGAGGGGGTAACAATGGTTTGGGAAGACTAGCTATCAACTAGAAAGCACAAAGACCTTCAATACATAGTGGCACGGCGTGGTAACCATGTACAGTGACAAACCAAAGTATGCATATGTCACTAACCATGACCAAACGAATTTCATAGTGTGTGGTCAACGTTGAAAACTCATAACATAGGTCACAAATGGTCAGAGGTGAAAACAATGGGTTGGGAACACTACTCATCAACTAGCAAGTATAAAAACCTTCAACAAGTAGTGGTACGGTGTGGCTAGCGTGCATTGTGACCAACCAAAGGATGCATACGTCACTGATTATGACCGAAGAAGTCCACTATGTGTGGTCAACATTGACAACTCATAACACGAGTCACAAATGGTCAGAGGGAGAGACAATGGTTTGGGAACCCTATCTATCGACTAGAAAGAACAATGAACTTCAATACGCAATGGCACGGCGTGGCTAATATGCACACCAAACAAACAAACTAGGCATATGTCACTGACCATGACCAAATAATTTCAATATGGGTGGTCAACGTTCACCAACCACAACACGAGTCACAAACAGTTAGAGGGGGAAACAATGGTATGGGAATATCAGTTCTACACTAGAGGTAAAACGAGCTTCAATCACAAGTAGCACAGCGTGGCTACCATGCACAATGACTGACCAGGGTAGGCATATGTACTGCCTTTGACCAAAGAAATCCGCTGTGTGTGGTCAACATTGACACTTTATAATACGAGTCACAAATGGACAGATGGAGAAACAATGGCTTGGGAACACCAGGTATCAACTGAAAAGCACAAGGATCTTCAATGTTGTGGCACGGTGTGGATACCATGCACGATGTCCAACCAAAGTAGGCACATGTCACTGACCATGACCATAGAAAGTCACCATGTGGGGTAAACTTTGACAACTCATAACACGAGTAACGAATGGTCAAAGTGGAAGATAATGGTTTTTGAATACTAGTTATCAACTAGCAAGTACAAATATCTTCAATATGTAGTGGCACATTGTGGCTACAATGCACAGTGACCAACCAAAGTATGGATATGTCACTGACCATGTCCAAATAATTTCACTTCATGTGGTCAATGTTGACAACTCACAACACAAGTCACTGATAGTCAGAGGGGGTAACAATGGTTTGGGAAGACTAGCTATCAACTAGAAAGCACAAAGACCTTCAATACATAGAGACACGTCGTGGTAACCATGTACAGTGACAAACCAAAGTAGGCACATGTCACCAACCATGACCAAACAAATTTCACAGTGTGTGGTCAACGTTGAAAACTCATAACACGAGTCACAAATGGTCAGAGGGGTAAACAATGGGTTGGGAACACTAGTTATCAACTAGCAAGTGCAAAGACGTTCAACAAGTAGTGGCACGGTGTGGATAGCGTGTATTGTGACCAACCAAAGGATGCATACGTCACTGACTATGACCGAAGAAGTCCACTATGTGTGGTCAACATTGACAACTCATAACACGAGTCACAAATGGTCGGAGGGAGAGACAATGGTTTGGGAAACCTATGTATCGAGTAGAAAGGACAAAGAACTTCAATACGTAGTGGCACAATGTGGCTAATATGCACACCAAACAACCAAAATAGGCATATGTCACTGACCATGACCAAATAATTTCAATATGGGTGATCAACGTTCACCAACCATAACACACGAGTCACAAACGGTCAGAGGGGGAAACAATGGTATGGGAATATCCGTTCTCAAGTAGCAAGTAAAACGAACTTCAATCAGTAGTAGCACGGTGTGGCAACCATGCAAAATGACTGACCAAAGTAGGCATATGTACTGCCTTTGACCAAAGAAATCCGTTGTGTGTGGTCAACATTGACACTTCATAATACGAGTCACAAATGGTCAGAGGGGAAAACAATGGTTTGGGAACACCAGGTATCAACTAAAAAGCACACGGACCTTCAATGAGTTGTGGCACGGTGTGGATACCATGCACGATGACCAACCAAACTAGGCACATGTCACTGACCATGACCAAAGAAAGTCACCATGTGTGGTAAACTTTGACAACTCATAACACGAGTCACAAATGGTCAGAGGGGAAAACAATGGTTTGGGAACACCAGGTATCAACTAAAAAGCACACGGACCTTCAATGAGTTGTGGCACGGTGTGGATACCATGCACGATGACCAACCAAACTAGGCACATGTCACTGACCATGACCAAAGAAAGTCACCATGTGTGGTAAACTTTGACAACTCATAACACGAGTCACGAATGGTCAGAGTGGAAGATAATGGTTTCTGAATACTAGTTTTCGCCTAGCAAGTACAAATACCTTTAATATGTAGTGGCACAGTGTGGCTACAATGCAGAGTGACCAACCAAAGTATGCATATGTCACTGACCATGACCAAAGAATTTCACTTCATGTGGTCAATGTTGACAACTCACAACACAAGTCACAGATAGTCTGAGGGGGTAAAAATGGTTTGGGCAGACTAGCTATCAACTAGAAAGCACATAGACCTTCAATACATAGTGACACGGCGTGGTAACCATGTACAGTGACAAACAAAAGTAGGCATATGTCACTAACCATGACCAAACGAATTTCACAGTGTGTGGTCAACGTTGAAAACTCATAACACGAGTCACGAATGTTCAGAGGGGAAAACAATGGGTTGGGAACACTAGTTATCAACTAGCAAGTACAAAGACGTTCAACAAGCAGTGGCACGGTCTGTCTAGCGTGCATTGTGGCCAACCAAAGGATGCATACGTCACTGACTACGACCGAAGAAGTCCACTATGTGTGGTCAACATTGACAACTCATAACACGAGTCACAAATGGTGAGAGGGAGAGACAATGGTTTGGGAACCCTATCTATCAACTAGAAACAACAAAGAACTTCAATACGCAGTGGCACGGCATGGCTAATATGCACACCAAACAACCAAACTAGGCATATGTCACTCACCATGACCAAATAGTTTCAATATGGGTGGTCAATGTTCACCAACCATCACACGAGTCACAAACAGTCAGAGGGGGGAACAATGGTATGGGAATATCAGTTCTCAACTAGCAAGTAAAACAAACTTCAATCAGAAGTAGCACAGTGTGGCTACCATGCACAATGACCAGCCAAAGTAAGCATATGTACTGCCTTTGACCAAAGAAATCCGCTGTGTGTGGTCAACATTGACATTTCATAATACGAGTCACAAATGGTTAGAGGGGAAAAGAATGGTTTGGGAACACCAGGTATCAACTAAAGAGCACAAGGACCTTCAATGAGTTGTGGCACGGTGTGGATGCCATGCACGATGACCAACCAAAGTAGGCAAATGTCACTGACCATGACCAAAGAAAGTCACCATGTGTGGTAAACTTTGACAACTCATAACACGAGTCACAAATGGTCAGATTGGAAGATACTGGTTTCTGAATACTCGTTAACGACTACCAAGTACAAATACCTTCAATATGTAGTGGCACAGTGTGGCTACAATGCACAGTGACCAACCAACATATGCATATATTACTGACCATGACCAAAGAATTTCACTTCATGTGGTCAATGTTGACAACTCACAACACAAGTCACAGATAGTCAGAGGAGGTAACAATGGTTTGGGCAGACTAGCTATCAACTAGAAAGGACAAATACCTTTAATACATAGTGACAGGGTGTGATAACCATGTACAGTGACAAACCAAAGTAGGCATATGTCACGAACCATGACCAAACGAATTTCACAGTGTGTGGTCAACGTTGAAAACTCATAACACGAGTCACAAATGGTCAGAGGAGAAAACAATGGGTTGGAAACACTAGTTATCATCTAGCAAGTACAAAGACCTTCAACAAGCTGTGGCATGGTGTGGCTAGCGTGCATAGTGACCACCAAAGGATGCATACGTCACTGACTATGACCGAAGAAGTCCACTATGTGTGGTCAACATTGACAACTCATAACACAAGTCACAAATGGTTAGAGGGAGAGACAATGGTTTGGGAACCCTATGTATCGACTAGAAAGAACAAAGAACTTCAATACGCAGTGGCACGGTATGGCTAATATGCACACCAAACAACCAAACTAGGCATATGTCACTGACCCTGACCAACTAATTTCAATATGGGTTGTCAACGTTCACCAACCATAACACGAGTCACAAAACGTCAGAGGGGGAAACAATGGTATGGGAATATCAGTTCTCAACTAGCAAGTAAAACGAACTTCAATCAGAAGTAGCACAGTGTGGCTACCATGCACAATGACTGACCAAAGTAGGCATATGTACTGCCTTTGACCAAAGAAATCCGCCGTGTGTGGTCAACATTGACATTTCATAATACGAGTCACAAATGGTCAGAGGGGAAAACAATTGTTTGGGAACACCAGGTATCAACTAAAAAGCACACGGAACTTCAATGAGTTGTGGCACGGTGTGGATACCATGCACGATGACCAACAAAAGTAGGCAAATGTCACTGACCATGACCAAAGAAAGTCACCATGTGTGGTAAACTTTGATAACTCATAACACGAGTCACAAATGGTCAGAGTGGAAGATAATGGTTTATGAATACTAGTTATCGACTACCAAGTACAAATACTTTCATTATGTAGTGGCACAGTGTGGCTACAATGCACAGTGACCAACCAAAGTATGCATATGTCACTGACCATGACCAAAGAATTTCACTTCATGTGGTCAATGTTGACAAATCACAACACGAGTCACAGATAGTCAGAGGGGGTAACAATGGCTTGGGCAGACTAGCTATCTACTAGAAAGCACAAAGACCTTCAATACATAGTGACACGGTGTGGTAACCATGTACAGTGACAAACCAAAGTAGGCATACGTCACTAACCATGACCAAACAAATTTCACAGTTTGTGGTCAACGTTGAAAACTCGTAACACGAGTCACAAATGGTCAGAGGGGAAAACAATGGGTTGGGAACACTAGTTATCAACTAGCAAGTACAAAGAACTTCAACAAACAGTTGCACGGTGTGGCTAGCGTGCACAGTGACCAACCAAAGGATGCATACGTCACTGACTATGACCGAAGAAGTCCACTATGTGTGGTCAACATTGACAACTCATAACACGAGTCACAAATCGTCAGAGGGAGAGACAATGGTTTGAGAACCCTATGTATTCACTAGAAGAGACAAAGAACTTCAATACGTAGTGGCACGGTGTGGTTACTATGCACACCAAACAACCAAACTAGGCATATGTCACTGACCATGACCAAATAATTCCAATATGGGTGGTCAACGTTCACCAACCATAAAACGAGTCACAAACCGTCAGAGGGGGCAACAATGGTATGGAAATATCAGTTCTCAAATAGCAAGAAAAACGACCTTCAATCAGTAGTAGCACGGTGTGGCTACCATGCACAATAAGCGACCAAAGTAGGCATATGTTCTGCCTTTGAGGAGCAAAGAAATCCGCTGTGTGTGATCAACATTGACACTTCATAATACGAGTCACAAATGGTCAGAGGGAGAAACAATGGGTTGGGAACACCAGGTATCAACTTAAAAGCACAAGGACCTCCAACGAGTTGTGGCACGGTGTGGATACCGTGCACGATGACCAACCAAAGTAGGCACACGTCACTGACCGTGACCAAAGAAAGTCACCATATGTGGTAAACTTTGACAACTCATAACACGAGTCACAAATGGTCAGAGTGGAAGATAATGGTTTCTGAATACTATTTGTCGACTAGCAAGTACAAATACCTTTAATATGTAGTGGAACAATGTGGCTACAATGCACAGTGACCAACCAACGTATGCATATGTCACTGACCATGACCAAAGAATTTCACTTCATGTGGTCAATGTTGACAACTCACAACACGAGTCACAGATAGTCAGAGGGGGAAACAATGGTTTGGGAAGACTAGCTATCAACTAGAAAGCACAAAGACCTTCAATACATAGTGACAGGGCGTGATAACCATGTACAGTGACAAACCAAAGTAGGCATATGTCACGAAGCATGACCAAACGAATTTCACAGTGTGTGGTCAACGTTGAAAACTCATAACACGAGTCACAAATGGTCAGAGGG
>SZWC01000254.1:307186-324060 GCA_023375785.1 Penium margaritaceum | reverse complement strand
AGTGGCACGGTGTGGCTAGCGTGCACAGTGACCAACCAAAGGATGCATACGTCACTGACTATGACCGAAGAAGTCCACTATGTGTGGTCAACATTGACAACTCATAACACGAGTCACAAATGGTCAGAGGGAGAGACAATGGTTTGGGAACCCTATGTATTGACTAGAAAGGACAAAGAAATTCAATACGTAGTGGCACGGTGTGGCTACTATGCACACCAAACAACCACACTAGGCATATGTCACTGACCATGACCAAATAATTTCAATATGGATTGTCAACGTTCACCAACCATAACACGAGTCACAAACAGTCAGAGGGGGAAACAATGGTATGGGAATATCAGTTCTCAACTAGCAAGTAAAACAAACTTCAGTCAGTAGTAGCACAGTGTGGCTACCATGCACAATGACCGACCAAAGTAGGCATATGTACTGCCTTTGACCAAAGAAGTCCGTTGTGTGTGGTCAACATTGACACTTCATAATACGAGTCACAAATGGTCAGAGGGGAAAACAATGGTTTGGGAACACCAGGTATGAACTAAAAAACACAGGGACCTTCAATGAGTTTTGGCACGGTGTGGATACCATGCACGATGACCAACCAAATTAGGCACATGTCACTGACCATGACCAAAGAAATTCACCATGTGTGGTAAACTTTGACAACACATAACACAAGTCACAAATGATCACAGTGGAAGATAATGGGTTATGAATACTAGTTTTCACCTAGCAAGTACAAATACCTTTAATATGTAGTGGCACAGTGTGGCTACAATGCACAGTGACCAACCAAATTATGCATATGGCACTGACCATGACCAAAGAATTTCACTTCATGTGGTCAATGTTCACAACTCACAACACGAGTCACAGATAGTCAGAGGGGGTAACAATTGGTTTGGGCAGACTAGCTATCAACTAGAAAGCACAAATACCGTCAAGACATAGTGACACAGCGTGGTAACCATGTACAGTGACAAACCAAAGTAGGCATATGTCACTAACCATGACCAAAGGAATTTCACAGTGTGTGGTCAACGTTGAAAAATCATAACACGAGTCACAAATGGTCAGAGGGGAAAACAATGGGTTGGGAACACTAGTTATCAACTAGCATGTACAAAGACGTTCAAAAAGCAGTGGTACGGTGTGGCTAGCGTGCACAGTGACAAACCAAAGGATGCATACGTCACTGACTATGACCTAATTAGTCCACTATGTGTGGTCAACATTGACAACTCATAACACGAGTCACAAATGGTCAGAGGGAGAGACAATGGTTTAGGAACCCTATGTATCAACTAGAAAGGACAAATAAATTCAATACGTAGTGGCACGGTGTGGCTTATATGCACACCAAACAACCAAACTAGGCATATGTCACTGACCATGACCAAATAATTTCAATATGGGTGGTCAAGGTTCACCAACCATAACACTCGAGTCACAAACGGTCAGAGGGGGAAACAAAGGTATGGGAATATCCGTTCTAAACTAGCAAGTAAAACGAACTTGAATCAGTATTAGCACGGTGTGGCTACCATGCACAATGACCGACCAAAGTAGAAATATGTACTGCCTTTGTGTGGTCAACATTGACACTTCATAATACGAGTTAGAAATGGTCAGAGGGAGAAACAATGGTTTGGGAAAACCAGGTATCAACTTAAAAGCACAAGGACCTTCAATCAGTTGTGGCATGGTGTGCATACCATGCACGATGACCAACCAAAGTAGGCACATGTCACTGACCATGACCAAAGAAAGTCACCATGTGTGGTAAACTTTGACAACTCATAACACGAGTCACAAATGGTCAGAGTGGAAGATAATGGTTTCAGAATACTAGTTATCGGCTAGCAAGTACAAATACCTTTAATTTGTAGTGGCACTGTGTGGCTATAATGCACAGTGACCAACCAAATTATGCATATGTCACTGGCTACGACCAAAGAATTTCATTTCATGTGGTCAATGTTGACAACTCACAACACGAGTCACAGATAGTCAGAGGGGGAACCAATGGAGTGGGAAAACTAGCTATCAACTAGAAAGCACAAAGACCTTCAATACATAGTGACAGGGCGTGATAACTATGTACAGTGACAAACCAAAGTAGGCATATGTCACGAACCATGACCAAACGAATTTCACAGTGTGTGGTGAACGTTGGAAACTCATAACACGAGTCACAAATGGTCAGAGGGGAAAACAATGGGTTGGAAACACTAGTTATCAACTAGCAAGTACAAAGACCTTCAACAAGCAGTGGCACGGTGTGGCTAGCGTGCACAGTGACCAACCGAAGGATGCATACATCACTGACTATGACCGAAGAAGTCCACAATGTGTGGTCAACATTGACAACTCATAACACGAGTCACAAATGGTCAGAGGGAGAGACAATGGTGTGGGAACCCTATGTATCGAATAGAAAGGACAAATAAATTCAATACGTAGTGGCACGGTGTGGCTACTATGCACACCAAACAGCCAAACTAGGCATATGTCACTGACCATGACCAAATAGTTTCAATATGGGTTGTCAACGTTCACCAACCATAACACGAGTCACAAACGGTCAGTGGGGGAAACAATGGTATTGGAATATCAGTTCTCAACTAGCAAGTAAAACAAACTTCAATCAGTAGTAGCACAGTGTGGCTACCATGCACAATGACCGACCAAAGTAGGCATATGTACTGCCTTTGACCAAAGAAATCCGCTGTGTGTGGTCAACATTGACACTTCATAATACGAGTCACAAATTGTCAGAGGGGAAAACAATGGTTTGGGAACACCAGGTATCAACTAAAAAGCACAGGGACCTTCAATGAGTTGTGGCACGGTGTGGATACCATGCACGATGACCAACCAAAGTAGGCAAATGTCCTTGACCATGACCAAAGAAAGTCACCATGTGTGGTAAACTGTGACAACTCATAACACGAGTCACAAATGGTCAGAGTTGAAGATTATGGTTTCTGAATACTAGCTATCGACTACCAAGTACAAATACTTTCAATATGTAGTAGCACAGTGTGGCTACAATGCACAGTGACCAACCAACCTATGCATATGTCACTGACCATGACCAAAGAATTTCACTTCATGTGGTCAATGTTGAGAACTCACAACACGAGTCACAGATAGTCAGAGGGGGTAACAATGGTTTGGGAAGACTAGCTATCAACTAGAAAGCACAAAGTCCTTCAATACATAGTGACCCGGCGTGGTAACCATGTACAATGACAAACCAAAGTAGGCATATGTCACTAACCATGACCAAACGAATTTCACAATGTGTGTTCAACGTTGAAAACTCATAGCAGAGGTCAGAAACGGTCAGAGAGGGAAAAAATCGGTTGGGAACACTAGTTACCAACTCGCAAGTACAAAGTCCTTCAACAAGCAGTGGCACGGTGTGGCTAGCGTAGTGACCAACCAAAGGATGCATACGTCACAGACTATGACCAAAGAAGTCCACTATGTGTTGTCAGCATTGACAGCTCACAACACGAGTCACAACTGGTCAAAGAGAGAGACAATGGTTTAGGAACCCAATGTATCGAGTAGAAAGGACAAAGCAATTCAATACGTAGTGGCACGGTGTGGCTACTATGCACACCAAACAACCAAACTAGGCATATGTCACTGACCATAACCAAATAATTTCAATATGGGTTGTCAACGTTCACCAACCATAACACGAGTCACAAATAGTCAGAGGGGGAAACAATGGTATGGGAATATCAGTTCTCAACTAGCAAGTAAAACAAAATTCAATCAGTAGTAGCACAGTGTGGCTGCCATGCACAATGACCGACCAAAGTAGGCATATGTACTGCCTTTGACCAAAGACATCCGCTGTGTGTGGTCAACATTGACACTTCATAATATGAGTCACAAATGGTCAGAGGGGAAAACAATGGTTTGGGAACACCAGGTATCAACTAAAAAGCACAGGGACCTTCAATGAGTTGTGGCACGGTGTGGATACCATGCACGATGACCAACCAAAGTAGGCACATGTTACTGACCATGACCAAAGAAAGTCACCATGTGTGGTAAACTTTGACAACACATAACACAAGTCACAAATGATCACAGTGGAAGATAATGGTTTATGAATACTAGTTTTCACCTAGCAAGTACAAATACCTTTAATATGTATTGGCACAGGATGGCTACAATGCACAGTGACCAACCAAAGTATGCATATGTCACTGACCATGACCAAATAATTTTAACTTCATCAAGTCAATGTTGACAACTCACAACACAAGTCACAGATAGTCAGAGGGGGTAACAATGCTTTGGGAAGACTAGCTATCAACTAGAAAGCACAAATCCCTTCAATACGTAGAGACACATCATGGTAACCATGTACAGTGACAAACCAAAGTAGGCATATGTGACTAACCATGACCAAACAAATGTCACAATGTGTGTTCAACATTGAAAACTCATACCACAAGTCACAAATAGTCAGAGGGGAAAGCAATGGGTTGGAAATACTACTTATCAACTAGCAAGTACAACGATGTTCAACAAGCAGTGGCACAGTGTGGCTAGCATGCACAGTGACCAACCAAAGGATGCATACGTCACTGACTATGACCGAAGAAGTCCACTATGTGTGGTCAACATTGACAACTCATAACACGAGTCACAAATGGTCAGAGGGAGAGACAATGGTTTGGGAACCCTATGTATCAACTAGAAAGGACAAAGAACTTCAATACGTAGTGGCACGGTGTGGCTACTATGCACACCAAACAACCAAACTAGGCATATGTCACTGACCATGACCAAAAAATATCAATATGGGTGGTCAATGTTCACCAACCATAACACGTGTCACAAACGGTCAGAGGGGGAAGCAATGGTATGGGAATATCAGTTCTCAACTAGCAAGTCAAACGACCTTCAATCAGTAGTAGCACAGTGTGGCTACCATGCACAATGACCCACCAAAGTAGGCATATGTTCTGCCTTTGACAAAAGAAATCCGATGTGTGTGGACAACATTGACACTTCATAATACGAATCACAAATGGTCAGGGGGAAAACAATGGTTTGGGAACACCAGGTATCAACTAAAGAGCACAAGGACCTTCAATGAGTTTTGGCACGGTGTGGAGACCATGCACGATGACCAACCAAAGTAGGCACATGTCACTGACCATGACCAAAGAAAGTCACCATGTGTGGTAAACTTTGACAACTCATAACACGAGTCACGAATGGTCAAAGTGGAAGATAATGGTTTCTGAATACTAGTTATTGACTAGCAAGTACAAATACCTTCAATATGTAGTGGCACAGTGTGGCTACAATGTACAGAGACCAACCAAAGTATGGATATGTCACTGACCATGACCAAATAATTTCACTTCATGTGGTCAATGTTGACAACTCACAACACAAGTCACTGATAGTCAGAGGGGGTAACAATGGTTTGGGAAGACTAGCTATCAACTAGAAAGCACAAAGACCTTCAATACATAGAGACACGTCGTGGTAACCATGTACAGTGACAAACCAAAGTAGGCATATGTCACTAACCATGACCAAACGAATTTCACAGTGTGTGGTCAACGTTGAAAACTCATAACACGANACAGTGACCAACCAAAGTATGGATATGTCACTGACCATGACCAAATAATTTCACTTCATGTGGTCAATGTTGACAACTCACAACACAAGTCACTGATAGTCAGAGGGGGTAACAATGGTTTGGGAAGACTAGCTATCAACTAGAAAGCCCAAAGACCTTCAATACATAGAGACACGTCGTGGTAACCATGTACAGTGACGAACCAAAGTAGGCATATGTCACTAACCATGACCAAACGAATTTCACAGTGTGTGGTCAACGTTGAAAACTCATAACACGAGTCACAAATGGTCAGAGGGGAAAACAATGGGTTGGGAGCACTAGTTATCAACTAGCAAGTACAAAAACGTTCAACAAGCAGTGGCACGGTATGGCTAGCGTGCATAGTGACCAACCAAAGGATGCATACGTCATTGACTATGACCGAAGAAGTCCACTATGTGTGGTCAACATTGACAACTCATAACACGAGTACAACTGGTCAGAGGGAGAGACAATGGTTTGGGAACCCTATGTATCAACTAGAAAGGACAAAGAACTTCAATACGCAGTGGCACGGTGTGGCTTACATGCACACCAAACAACCAAACTAGGCATATGTCACTGACCATGACCAAATAATTTTAATATGGGTGGTCAAGGTTCACCAACCATAACACAGGAGTCACAAACGGTCAGAGGGGGAAACAATGGTATGTGGATATCTGTTCTAAACTAGCAAGTAAAACGAACTTCAATCAGTAGTAGCACGGTGTGGCTACCATGCACAATGACCGACCAAAGTAGGCATATGTTCTGCCTTTGACCAAAGAAACGCGCTGTGTGTGGTCAACATTGACACTTCATAATACGAGTCACAAATGGTCAAAGGATAAAACAATGGTTTGGGAACACCAGGTATCAACTAAAAAGCAGAAGGACCTTCAATGAGTTGTGGCACGGTGTGAATACCATGCACGATGACCAACGTAAGTATGCACATGTCACTGACCATGACCAAAGAAGGTCACCATGTGTGGTAAACATTGACAACTCATCACACGAGTCACAAATGGTCAGAGTGGAAGATAATGGTTTCTGAATACTAGATATCGATGAGCAAGTACAAATACCTTTAATGTGTAGTGGAATAGCGTGACTACAATGCACAGTGACCAAGCAAAGTATGCATATGTCACTGACCATGACCAAAGAATTTCACTTCATGTGGTCAATGTTGACAACTCACAACACGAGTCACAGATAGTCAGTGGGGATAACAATGGTTTGGGAAGACTAGCTATTAAATAGAAAGCACAAAGAACTTCAATACATAGTGAAGCGGCATGGTAACCATGTACAGTGACAAAACAAAGTAGGCATATGTCACTAACCATGACCAAACGAATTTCACAGTGTGTGGTCAATGTTGAAAACTCATAACATAAGTCACAAATGGTCAGAGGGGAAAACAATGGGTTGGGAATACTACTTATCAACTAGCAAGTACAAAGACCTTCAACAAGCAGTGGTACAGTGTGGCTAGCGTGCACAGTGACCAACCAAAGGATGCATACGTCACTGATTATGACCGAAGAAGTCCACTATGTGTGGTCAACATTGACAACTCATAACACGAGTCACAAATGGTCAGAGGGAGAGACAATGGTTTGGGAACCCTATGTATTGACTAGAAAGAACAAAGAACTTCAATACGCAGTGGCACGGTGTGGCTAATATGCGCACCAAACAACCGAACTAGGCATATGTCACTGACCTTGACCAACTAATTTCAATATGGGTGGTCAACGTTCACCAACCATAACACAAGTCACAAAAAGCCAGAGGGGGAAACAATGGTATGGGAATATCAGTTCTCAACTAGCAAGTAAAACGAACTTCAATCAGTAGTAGCACAGTGTGGCTACCATGCACACTGACCGACCAAAGTAGGCATATGTACTGCCTTTGACCAAAGAAATCCACTGTGTGTGGTCAACATTGACATTTCATAATACGAGTCACAAATGGTGAGAGGGAGAAAAAATTGTTTGGGAACACCAGGTATCAACTAAAAAGCACAAGGACCTTCAATGAGTTGTGGCACGGTGTGGATACCATGCACGAAGGCCAACCAAAGTAGGCAAATGTCACTGACCATGACCAAAGAAAGTCACCATGTGTGGTAAACGTTGACAACTCATAACACGAGTCATGAATGATCAGAGTGGAAGATAATGGTTTCTGAATACTAGTTTTCACCTAGCAAGTACAAATACCTTTAATATGTAGTGGCACAGTGTGGCTACAATGCACAATGACCAACCAAAGTATGCATATGTCACTGAACATGACCAAAGAATTTCACTTCATGTGGTCAATGTTGACAACTCGCAACACAAGTCACAGATAGTCAGAGGGGGTAACAATGGTTTGGGCAGACTAGCTATCAACTAGAAAGCACAAAGACCTTCAATACATAGTGACACGGCGTGGTAACCATGTACAGTGACAAACCAAAGTAGGCATATGTCACTAACCATGACCAAACGAATTTCACAGTGTGTGGTCAACGTTGAAAACTCATAACACGAGTCACGAATGGTCAGAGGGGAAAACAATGGTTTGGGAACACCAGTTATCAACTAAAAAGCACAAAGACCTTCAATGAGTAGTGGCACGGTGTGGATACCATGCACGATGACCAACCAAAGTAGGCACATGTCACTGACCATGACCAAAGAATTTCACTTCATGTGGTCAATGTTGACAACTCGCAACACAAGTCACAGATAGTCAGAGGGGGTAACAATGGTTTGGGCAGTCTAGCTATCAACTAGAAAGCACAAAGACCTTCAATACATAGTGACACGGCGTGGAACCATGTACAGTGACAAACCAAAGTAGGCATATGTCACTAACCATGACCAAACGAATTTCACAGTGTGTGGTCAACGTTGAAAACTCATAACACGGGTCACAAATGGTCAGAGGGGGAAACAATCGGTTGGGAACACTAGTTATCAACTAGCAAGTACAAAGTCCTTCAACAAGCAGTGGCACGGTGTGGCTAGCATAGTGACCAACCAAAGGATGCATACGTTACAGAATATGACCGAAGAAGTCCACTATGTGTTGTCAGCATTGACAGCTCACAACACGAGTCACAAATGGTCAGAGGGAGAGAAAATGGTTTGGGAACCCAATGTTTCGACTAGAAAGGACAAAGAACTTCAATACGTAGTGGCACGGTGTGGCTACTATTCAAACCAAACAACCAAACTAGGCATATGTCACTGACCATGACCGAATAATTTCAGTATGGGTTGTCAACGTTCACCAACCATAACACGAGTCACAAACAGTCAGAGGGGGAAACAATGGTATGTAAAAATCAGTTCTCAACTAGCAAGTAAAATGACGTTCAATCAGTAGTAGCACGGTGTGGCTACCATGCACAATGACCGACCAAAGTAGGCATATGTTCTGCCTTTGACCACAGAAATCCGCTGTGTGTGGTCAACATTAACACTTCATAATACGAGTCACAAATGGTCAGAGGGAGAAACAATGGTTTGTGATTACCAGATATAACCTTAAAAGCACAGGGACCTTCAATGCGTTGTGGCACGGTGTGGATACCATGCACGATGACCAACCAAAGTAGGCACATGTCACTGACCATGACCAAAGAAAGTCACCATGTGTGGTAAACTTTGACAACTCAAAACACCAGTTGCAAATGGTCAGAGTGGAAAATGATGGTTTCTGAATACTAGTTATCGACTAGCAAGTACAAATACCTTTAATATGTGGTGGCACAGTGTGGCCACAATGCACAGTGACCAACAAAAGTATGCATATGTCACTAACCATGACCAAACGAATTTCACAGTGTATGGTCAACGTTGAAAACTCATAACACGAGTCACGAATGGTCAGAGGGGAAAACAATGGGTTGGGAACACTAGTTATCAACTAGCAAGTACAAAGACGTTCAACAAGGAGTGGCACGGTGTGGCTAGCGTGCATTATGACCAAGCAAAGGATGCATACGTCACTGACTATGACCGAAGAAGTCCACTATGTGTGGTCAACATTGACAACTCATAACACGAGTCACAAATGGTCAGAGGGAGAGACAATGGTTTGGGAACCCTATCTATCAACTAGAATGAACAAAGAACTTCAATACGCAGTGGCACGACGTGGCTAATATGAAACCAAACAACCAAACTAGGCATATGTCATTGACCATGACCAAATAATTTCAATATGGGTGGTCAACGTTCACCAACCATAACACGAGTCACAAGCAGACAGAGGGGGAAACAATGGTATGGACATATCAGTTCTCAACTAGCAAGTAAAACGAACTTCAATCAGAAGTAGCACAGTGTGGCTACCATGCACAATGACCGACCAAAGTAGGCATATATACTACCTTTGACCAAAGAAATCCGCTGTGTGTGGTGAATATTGACATTTCATAATACGAGTCACAAATGGTCAGAGGGGAAAACAATGGGTTGCGAACACCAGGTATCAACTAAAAAGCACACGGACCTTCAATGAGTTGTGGCACGGTGTGGATACCATGCACGATGACCAACCAAAGTAGGCAAATGTCACTGACCATGACCAAAGAAAGTCACCATGTGTGGTAAACTGTGACAACTCATAACACGAGTCACAAATGGTCAGAGTTGAAGATTATGGTTTCTGAATACTAGCTATCGACTACCAAGTACAAATACTTTCAATATGTAGTAGCACAGTGTGGCTACAATGAACAGTGACCAACCGACCTATGCATATGTCACTGACCATGACCAAAGAATTTCACTTCATGTGGTCAATGTTGAGAACTCACAACACGAGTCACAGATAGTCAGAGGGGGTAACAATGGTTTGGGCAGACTAGCTATCAACTAGAAAGCACAAAGACCTTCAATACATAGTGACACGGCGTGGTAACCATGTACAGTGACAAACCAAAGTAGGAATATGTCACTAACCGACCAAACGAATTTCACAGTGTGTGGTCAACGTTGAAACCTCATAACACGAGTCACAAATGGTCAGAGGGGAAAACAATGGGTTGGGAACACTAGTTATCAACTAGCAAGTACAAAGACATTCAACAAGCAGTGGCACGGTGTGGCTAGCGTGCATTGTGACTAACCAAAGGATGCATACGTCACTGACTATGACCGAAGAAGTCCATTATGTGTGGTCAACATTGACAACTCATAACACGAGTCACAAATCGTCAGAGGGAGAGACAATGGTTTGGGAACCCTATTTATCGACTAGAAAGGACAAAGAACTTCAATACCTAGTGGCACAGTGTGGCTACTACGCACACCAAACAACCAAACTAGGCATATGTCACTGACCATGACCAAAACATTTCAATATGGGTGGTCAACGTTCACCAACCATAACACGAGTCACAGACGGTCAGAGGGGGAAACAATGGTATGGAGATATCAGTTTTCAACTAGCAAGAAAACCGACCTTCAATCAGTAGTAGCACGGTGTGGCTACCATGCACAATAACCGACCAAAGTAGGCATATGTACTGCCTTTGAGCAAAGAAATCCGCTGTGTGCGGTCAACATTGACACTTCATAATACGAGTCACAAATGATTAGAGGGAGAAACAAAGGTTTGGGAACACCAGGCATCAACTGAAAAGCACAAGGACCTTCATTGACTTGTGGCACAGTGTGGATACCATGCACGATGACCAACCAAAGTAGGCACATGTCACTGACCATGACCAAAGAAAGTCACCATGTGTGGTAAACTTTGACAACTCATAACACCAGTCACAAATGGTCAGAGTGGAAGACAATGGTTTCTGAATACTAGTTATCGACTAGCAAGTACAAATACCTTTAACATGTAGTGGCACTGTGTGGCTACAATGCACAGTGACTAACCAACGTATGCATATGTCACTAACCAAGACCAATGAATTTCACTTCATGTGGTCAATGTCGACAACTCACAACACGAGTCACAGATAGTCAGAGGGGGAAACAATGGGTTGGGAAGACTAGCTATCAATAAGAAAGCACAAAGACCTTCAATACATAGTGACAGGGTGTGGTAACCATGTACAGTGACAAACCAAAGTAGGCATATATCACGAACCATGACCAAACGAATTTCACAGTGTGTGGTCAACGTTGAAAACTCATAACACGAGTCACAAATGATCAGAGGGGAAAAAAATGGGTTGGAAACACTAGTTATCAACTAGCAAGTACAAAGACCTTCAACAAGAAGTGGCACGGTGTTGCTAGCGTGCACAGTGACCAACCAAAGGATGCATACGTCATTGACTATGACTGAAGAAGTCCACTATGTGTGGTCAATATTGACAACTCATAACACGAGTCACAAATGGTCAGAGGGAGAGACAATGGTTTGGGAATCTATCTATCAACTAGAAAGAACAAAGAACTTCAATACGCGGTGGCACGGCGTGGCTAATATGCACACCAAACAACCAACCTAGGCATATGTCACTGACCATGACCAAATCATTTCAATATGGGTGGTCAACGTTCACCAACCATAACACGAGTCACAAACAGTCAGAAGGGGAAACAATGGTATGGGAATATCAGTTCTCAACTAGCAAGTAAAACGAACTTCAATCAGAAGTAGCACAGTGTGGCTACCATGCACAATGACCGACCAAAGTAGGCATTCATACTTCCTTTGACCAAAGAAATCCGCTGTGTGTGGTCAACATTGACATTTCATAATACGAGTCACAAATGGTCAGAGGGGAAAATAATTGTTTGGGAACACCAGGTATCAACTTAAAAGCACAAGCACCTTCAATGAGTTTGGGCACGGCGTGGATACCATGCACGATGACCAACCAACGTAGGCAAATGTCACTGACCATGACCAAAGAAAGTCACCATGTGTGGAAACTTTGACAACTCAAAACACGAGTCACAAATGGTCAGAGTGGAAGATAATGGTTTTTGAATACTAGTTATCGACTACCAAGTACAAATACCTTTAATATGTAGTGGCACAGTGTGGCTACAATGCACAGTGACCAACCAATGTATGCATATGTCACTGACCATGACCAAATAATTTCACTTCATGTGGTCAATGTTGACAACTCACAACACGAGTCACAGATAGTCAGAGGGGGAAACAATGGTTTGGGAAAACTAGCTATCAAATAGAAAGCACAAAGACCTTCAATACATAGTGACAGGGCGTGATAACCATGTACACTGACAAACCAAATTAGATATATGTCAAGAACCATGACCAAACGAAATTCACAATGTGTGGTCAACGTTGAAAACTCATAACACGAGTCACAAATGGTCAGAGGGAAAAACAATGGGTTGGAAACACTAGTTATCAACTAGGAAGTAGAAAGACCTTCAACAAGCAGTGGCACAGTGTGGCTAGTGTGCACAGTGACCAACCAAAGGATGCATACGTCACTGACTATGACCAAAGAAGTCCACTATGTGTGGTCAACATTGACAACTCATAACACGAGTCACAAATGGTCAGAGGGAGAGACAATGGTTTGGGAACCCTATGTATCGACTAGAAAGGACAAAGAAATTCAATACGTAGTGGCACGGTGTGGCTACTATGCACACCAAACAACCAAACTAGGCATATGTCACTGACCATGACCAAAGAATTTCANAAGTCACCATGAGTGGTAAGATTTGACAACTCATAACACGAGTCACAAATGGTCAGAGGGAGAGACAATGGTTTGGGAACCCTATGTATCGACTAGAAAGGACAAAGAAATTCAATACGTAGTGGCACGGTGTGGCTACTATGCACACCAAACAACCAAACTAGGCATATGTCACTGACCATGACCAAATGATTTCAATATGGGTTATCAACGTTCACCAACCATAACACGAGTCACAAACCGTCAGAGGGGGAAACAATGGTATGGGATATCAGTTCTCAACTAGCAAGTAAAACAAACTTCAGTCAGTAGTAGCACAGTGTGGCTACCATGCACAATGACCGACCAAAGTAGGCATATGTACTGCCTTTGACCATAGAAATCCGCTGTGTGTGGTCAACATTGACACTTCATAATACGAGTCACAAATGGTCAGAGGGGAAACCAATGGTTCAGGAACACCAGGTATCAACTAAGAAGCAAAGGGACCTTCAATGAGTTGTGGCACGGTGTGGATACCATGCACGATGACCAACCAAAGTAGGCACATGTCACTGGCCATGACCAAAGAAAGTCACCATGTGTGGTAAACTTTGACAACACATAACACAAGTCACAAATGATCACAGTGGAAGATAATGGTTTATGAATACTAGCTTTCACCTAGCAAGTACAAATACCTTTAATATGTAGTGGCACAGTGTGGCTACAATGCACAGTGACCAACCAAATTATGCATATGGCACTGACCATGACCAAAGAATTACACTTCATGTGGTCAATGTTGACAACTCACAACAAGATTCAAAGATAGTCAGAGGGGGTAACAATGGTTTGGGAAGACTAGCTATCAACTAGAAAGCACAAAGACCTTCAATACATAGTGACACCGCGTGGTAACCATGTACAATGACAAACCAAAGTAGGCATATGTCACTAACCATGACCAAACAAATTTCACAGTGTGTGGTCAACGTTGAAAACTCATAACACGAGTCACAAATGGTCAGAGGGGAAAACAATGGGTTGGGAACACTACTTATCATCTAGCAAGTACAAAGACCTTCAACAAGTAGTGGTACGGTGTGGCTAGCGTGCACAGTGACCAACCAAAGGATGCATACGTCACTGACTATGACCGAAGAAGTCCACTATGTGTGGTCAACATTTACAACTCATAGCACGAGTCACAAATGGTCAGAGGGAGAGACAATGGCTTGTGAACCCTATGTATCGACTAGAAAGAACAAAGAACTTCAATACGCAGTGGCACGGCATGGCTAATATGCACACCAAACAACCAAACTAGGCATATGTCACTGACCATGACCAAATTATTTCAATATGGGTGGACAATGTTCACCAACCATAACACGAGTCACAAACAGTCAGAGGGGGAAACAATGGTATGGGAATATCAGTTCTCAACTAGCAAGTAAAACGACCTTCAATTAGAAGTAGCACAATGTGGCTACCATGCACAATGACCGACCAGGGTGGGCATATGTACTGCCTTTGACCAAAGAAATCCGCTGTGTGTGGTCAACATTGACACTTCATAATACGAGTCACAAATGGTCAGAGGGAGAAACAATGGTTTGGGAACACCAGGTATCAACTAAAAAGCACAAGGATCTTCAATGAGTTGTGGCACGGTGTGGATACCATGCACGATGTCCAACCAAAGTAGGCCTATGTCACTGACCATGACCAAAGAAAGTCACCATGTGTGGTAAACTTTGACAACTCATACCACGAGTCACGAATGGTTAAAGTGGAAGATAATGGTTTCTGAATACTAGTTATCGACTAGCAAGTACAAATACCTTCAATATGTAGTGGCACAGTGTGGCTACAATGTACAGTGACCAACCAAAGTATGGATATGTCACTGACCATGACCACATAATTTTAACTTCATGTGGTCAATGTTGACAACTCACAACACAAGTCACAGATAGTCAGAGGGGTACCAATGCTTTGGGAAGACTAGCTATCAACTAGAAAGCACAAATAACTTCAATACGTAGAGACACATCGTGGTAACCATGTACAGTGACAAACTAAAGTAGGCATATGTCACTAACCATGACCAAACAAATTTCACAATGTGTGTTCTGTCAATGCGCCGGATAGCAACGGTCTAGAAAACGGGTCCCGACATGGGAGGCCGCCAACCGCTCTTGGTATTGCAACCAAGATAACATATCACCCTCGAACGAGGGATCCACACTTTAGGTTCGTTTGGTTTGCAACCTCACGAAGTCCGCATGTTGGTCTTTAGTGTNGGGGGAGGGGAGAGGGGAGGAGCGGACGGGGGAGGGGAGAGGGGAGGAGCAAATGGAGGAGGGGAGAGGGGAGGAGTCGACTGGGGAGGGGAGAGGGGAGGAGCGGACAGGGGAGGGGAGAGGGGAGGAGCGGACGGGGGAGGGGAGAGGGAGGAGCGAACGGGGGAGGTGAGAGGGTTTCAATGCGCCGGATAGCAACGGTCTAGAAAACGGGTCCCGACATGGGAGGCCGCCAACCGCTCTTGGTATTGCAACCAAAATAACATATCACCCTCAAACGAGGGATCCACACTTTAGGTTCGTTTGGTTTGCAACCTCATGAAGTCCGCATGTTGGTCTTTAGTGTCTGACCTTTGGTTGGACACTCTGTGAAGAGTCTCAAAGGCAAGAACTGTAAATGGATGCATGCAAGGTACAGGCTTTTATACTTGCAAAGCTTTGGTAAAGCTTCTGCTTGTAGTGGCTCCACTGGAGCCAACCTTAACCTACAATCCTACTTGGCGCGTCCTTAGACCGCCAAGTGCCATCCTCAAGCCAGGCTTTTAGTAAGCTTCATAGAAGCTTCCTGTCCCAATTTTGGCCACAGAAAAATTGTGGCCATCGCAGGGTTTGAACCCGCGATCTCTCGTTTGAGACTCCGGTGCATATTCAACCAGGCCAAAAAGGTATGGTTCCTACGATGAGCCATAGGGGACATACCCATTATGGGCAGTGCATTCCTGGCCCATCTCAGAACAGACCAAGGGGATGCACTACACAGAGCAGTGCATGCCTTGTCTGTATGTGTAGCTAGCCAGCTAGGCAGTGGACAAGGTGCATACTATTTCAACAAATCTCTCCCTTGCACCTCTGTCCATCTGGCGCTTACTGGGCTCCATCAATGTCTAAGGGCTCACCCTTCCTCTGCCGCACTCCTCATGCCGAATCCACGAATGCCTGCATAGTGCAAGTCGCTCTCCAGCGGCTTGGTCATGCAGTCAGCAAGCATGCTCTTTGTTCCGCAGTGCTGCAAGTCCACCACGTTCTTCATGACCAGGTCACGTGAGTAGTGGTAACGTATGTCGATGTGCTTCGTTCGCCGGGAGATGATCTCGTCTTCAGCCATTGAGATGGCACTCATGTTGTCCACGTGTACGACCGTGGCATCCTTCTGTGGTACTGTCATTTCGCCAAGGAGGCTGCGCAGCCACTGAGTCTCTTTGCACAACTCAGACAGAGCAACATACTCTGCCTCAGCCGTGGACACAGAAACACAATCCTGCTTCCT
>SZWC01000254.1:269547-302961 GCA_023375785.1 Penium margaritaceum | reverse complement strand
CCTCGTACGTCAGATCTGCCTCCTTCCAACCACCAAATACGGTGATCAAGGACCCCCAGCTTTCCGGCAGCGCCATTAGAAGGATCATGGCACGCATGTTGGAGTCGAGCTTCCATTCCATTTGCTGGACCTCTTGCAGCACGTTGTCGAACGACTGCAAAATTGCGGGTATCGATTCTCCTTTGCTCACCCTCATCGACATCAACCGTTGGAAGATGAAGAGTCGGTTTGCTAGGGCGTTCGATTGATGCACGCGTGAGAGCTTTGCGTAGGCCTTGGCAGCCAACGTGCATCCTGTGATGTGGGAGTGTTGAGTCTCGTTGATGGACGTCACAAGAATGGCGAGAGCCATGTTGTTCTTCATCGTCCATGCTGCAAGGTCAGCCGCATGCGTCGTCACGGTCGCATCGGCGGGTGCTATCTCGATCCCTTTTAGGATGTCGAGGTAGCCACGCATGTTCATGACAATCTCAAATTGCCATTTCCACAAGGGAAAACCTGTCCCCGTGAATTTGGACATACCCGCCTCAAGGCGGGCTGGAGTCGGATCCGCCATTTTTTTGCGGTTTCTCGTCTTCTCTACTTCGCTGCTACTCTGCTTCGTTGAGACCGATGAGGCTGATGAGGCTGCTGACTGCGACCGTTGTCAAAGGTGCAGTTGGTTCCGTTGCATACCCCTCCAGCCGATAATCGCCTAAGGCGATGGTGCCGTCGTGAGGGAACGGACTCGGGGTCGTACCACCTCCTAAAAAGGGGTAGAGCTTAATCCCGTTGGGGCTCAAGGGTCTTGTCCAACATGGACAGAGCTGATCCTCGTCCCCTAGTCCGCCACGTGCGCGCACCCTACCTGAAGAAGCCGATGGAGCCGATGGAGCAGATGGAGCCGTCCGATGGTCGTGTCCCTGTTGTACCTGTGCGCCCTGCAAGACCACGCGCTAGTCGGTCTTGGAAGCGTGCCTTAGAACCAGAAGTGTGGGCCCATAACCTTTTGTCAATGCGCCGGATAGCAACGGTCTAGAAAACGGGTCCCGACATGGGAGGCCGCCAACCGCTCTTGGTATTGCAACCAAGATAACATATCACCCTCGAACGAGGGATCCACACTTTAGGTTCGTTTGGTTTGCAACCTCACGAAGTCCGCATGTTGGTCTTTAGTGTCTACCTTTGGTTGGACACTCTGTGAGGAGTCTCAAAGCCAAGAACTGTAAATGGATGCATGCAGGGTACAGGCTTTTATACTTGCAGAGCTTTGCTAAAGCTTCTGCTTGTAGTTGCTCCACTGGAGCCAACCTCAACCTACAATCCTACTTGGCGCCTCCTTAGACCGCCAAGTGTCATCCTCAAGCCAGGCTTTTAGTAAGCTTCATAGAAGCTTCCTGTCCAAATTTTGGCCACAACAAAATGTGGCCGTCACGGGGTTTGAACCCGCGATCTCTCGTTTGAGACTCCGGTGCCTATTCAACCATGCCAAAAAGGTATGGTTCCTATGATGAGCCACAAGGGACATACCCATTATGGGCAGTGCATTCCTGGCCCATCTCAGAACAGACCAAGGGGAAGTACTCCACAGAGCAGTGCATGCCTTGTCTGTATGTGTAGCTAGCCAGCTAGGCAGTGGACAAGGTGCATACTATTTCAACATGTTCAACGTTGAAAACTCATAGCACAAGTCACAACTATTCAGAGGGGAAAACAATGGGTTGGAAACACTAGTTATCAACTAGCAAGTACAAAGAAGTTCAACAAGCAGTGGCACGGTGTGGCTAGCGTACACAGTGACCAACCAAAGGATGGATACGTCACTAACTATGACCAAAGAAGTCCACTATGTGTGGTCAGCATTGACAACTCATAACACGAGTCACAAATGGTCAGAGGGAGAGACAATGGTTTGGGAACCCTATGTATCGACTAGAAAGGACAAGGAACTTCAATAGGTAGTGGCACGGTGTGGCTACTATGCACACCAAACAACCAAACTAGGCATATGTCACTGACCATGACCAAATAATTTCAATATGGGTGGTCAATGTTCACCAACCATAACACGAGTCACAAACGGTGAGAGGGGGAAACAATGGTATGGGAATATCAGTTCTCAACAAGCAAGTAAAACGACCTTCAATCAGTAGTAGCACAGTGTGGCTACCATGCACAATGACCCACCCAAGTAGGCATATTTTCTGCCTTTGACCAAAGAAATCCGATGTGTGTGGACAACATTGACACTTCATAATACGAGTCACAAATGGTCAGAGGGGAAAACAATGGTTTGGGAACACCAGGTATCAACTAAAAACTACACGGACCTTCAATGAGTTGTGGCACGGTGTGGATACCATGCACGATGACCAACCAAAGTAGGCACATATCACTGACCATAACCAAAGAAAGTCACCATGTGTGGTAACCTTTGACAACTCAAAACACGAGTCACAAATGGTCAGAGTGGAAAATAATGGTTTCTGAATACTAGTGTTTGACTAGCAAGTACAAATACCTTTAATATGTAGTGGCACAGTGTGGCTACAATGCACAGTGACCAACTAACGTATGCATATGTCACTGACCATGACCAAAGAATTGCACTTCATGTGGTCAATGATGACAACACACAACTCGAGTCATAGATAGTGAGAGAGGGTAACAATGGTTTTGGACGACTAGCTATCAAGTAGAAAGCACAGAGACCTTCAATACGTAGTGACACGGCGTGGTAACCATGTACAGTGACAAAGCAAAGTATGCGCATGTCACTAACCACGACCAAAAGAATTTCACTGTGAGTGGTCAACGTTGAAAACTCATAACACGGGTCACAAATGGTCAGAGGGGGAAACAATCGGTTGGGAACATTAGTTATCAACTAGCAAGTACAAAGACCTTCAACAAGCAGTGGCACGGTGTGGCTAGCGTGCACAGTGACCAACCAAAGGATGCATACGTCACAGACTATGACCGAAGAAGTCCACTATGCGTGGTCAGCATTGACAACTCACAACACGAGTCACAGATAGTCAGAGGGGGGTAACAATTCTGTGGGAAGACTAGCTATCAACTAGAAAGCACAAAGACCTTCAATGCGTACTGAGATGGCGGGGTAACCACGTACTGTGATAAAACAAACTAGGCATATGTCAGTGGCCATGACCAAAGAATTTCAATATGGGTGGTCAACGTTCACAACCCATAACACGAATCCAAAATGGTCGGAGGGGGGGGGGGAATGGTTTCCAAACACTATGTATCATCTAGCAAGTACAAAAATCTTTCGTATGTATTACCACGGTGTGGCTACCGTGCACAATGACCTACCCAAGTAGGCATACATCACTGCTCATGACCAAAGAAGTTTAGTGTGTGTGGTCAGCGTTCACACCTCATATTACAAGTAAAAAATGGGCAGAGGGAGAAACAATGGTTTGGGAATACTTGGTATCGACTAGCAAGTACAAAGACCTTCGATAAGTAGTGGCACGGTGTGGCTACCATGCACAATGACCAACAAAATTATGCCTGTGTCACAAGACATTATAAAAAGAATTTCACTGTGTGTAGTCAACTTTCCTTGTTATGGCTGGTCAGTTGGAGGAATGGTTGACAAGTTATTCAATCTCAAAGTTGCAAAATTTGCAATTCCGTCCGCGTCAATTGTTTATGATTAAACTGACTTTGTTATTATTCATGATTTTAAAAACTACCCTCTAATCGTACACCCTCTTAGTTTATGTCCTCTACCCATAGGAACTCCTATAACATCATTTGGACATCATATAAACACCATGTGAGTTGGCTTAGTGCTTATAGAGTTAGATTCTAGAGCGGTAGGTCCTGGGTTTGAATCCTCGTACGTGAAATATAGAATAGGTTCACGACCTGGGGGGGGGGAGGGCGGCCGTGTTGTGATACCTCTACTCTACCTTCGAGCCCAAGCCGTGGGGGGGTAGGGGGGGTGTCATAATGCGGTCGCAAATCTGTCCTCCAGGTCGTCCACGGAACATCCCTCTAGGGGGGGTGGGAGGGAGTATTCCAATGAAGGCACCTACGCGCAACAAATAAACAAAAACCGACCTGGTCTAAAAGGGACAAATATTTTGCTACTTATTGAATAGCGAGTGCAAAGACCTTCAACAAGAAGTGGGACAGTGTGGCTACCATGCACTATGACCAACCAGATTAGGCATGTACCATGCACCATGACCAAATAATTTCTCTATGTGTGCTCAACGTTGACAACCCATAATATGGGTCACGAATTGTCAGAGGGGGGAAACAATAGTTTAGGAATACTAGATACCAACTAGCAAGTACAACGAACTTCAGTCAGTAGTAGCACGGTGTGGCTACCATGCACAATGACCGACCAGGGTAGGCATATGTACTGTCTTTGACCAAAGAAATCCGCTGTGTGTTGTCAACATTGACACTTCATAATACGAGTCACAAATCGTCAGAGGGAGAAACAATGGTTTGGGAACACCAGGTATCAACTAGAAAGCACAAGGACCTTCAATGAGTTGTGGCACGGTGTGGATACCATGCACGATGACCAACCTAAGTAGGCACATATCACTGAACATGACCAAAGAAAGTCACCATGTGTGGTAAACATTGACAACTCATCACACGAGTCACAAATGGTCAGAGTGGAAGATAATGGTTTCTGAATACTAGTTATCGACGAGCAAGTACAAATACCTTTAATATATAGCGGCACAGTGTGCCTACAATGCACAGTGACCAACCAAAGTATGCATATGTCACTGAACATGACCAAAGAATTTCACTTCATGTGGTCAATGTTGACAACTCACAACACGAGTCACAGATAGTGAGAGGGGGTAACAATGGTCTGGGAAGACTAGCTATCAACTAGAAAGCACAATGACCTTCAATACATAGTGACACGACGTGGTAACCATGTACAGTGACAAACCAAAGTGGGCATATGTCACTCACCATGACCAAACGAATTTCACAGTGTGTGGTCAACGTTGAAAACTCATAACACGAGTCACAAATGGTAAGAGTGGAAAATAATGGATTGGGAACACTTCTTATCAACTAGCAAGTACAAAGACCTTCAACAAGCAGTGGTACGGTGTGGCTAGCGTAGTGACCAACCAAAGGCTGCATACGTCAGAGACTATGACCGAAGAAGTCCACTATGTGTTTTCAGCATTGACAGCTCACAACATGAGTCACAAATGGTCAGAGGGAGAGACAATGGTTTGGGAACCCAATGTATCGACTAGAAAGGACAAAGAACTTCAATACGTAGTGGTACGGTGTGGCTACTATTCACACCAAACAACCAAACTAGGCATATTTCAATGACCATGACCGAATAATTTCAATATGGGTGGTCAACGTTCACCAACCATAACACGAGTCACAAACGGTCAGAGGGGGAAACAATGGTATGGGAATATCAGTTCTCAACTAGCAAGTAAAACGACCTTCAATCAGTAGTAGTACGGTGTGGCTACCATGCACAATTACTGACCNAACACGAGTCACAAATGGTCAGAGGGAGAGACAATGGTTTGGGAACCCTATGTATCGACTAGAAAGGACAAAGAACTTCAATACGTAGTGGTACGGTGTGGCTACTATTCACACCAAACAACCAAACTAGGCATATTTCAATGACCATGACCGAATAATTTCAATATGGGTGGTCAACGTTCACCAACCATAACACGAGTCACAAACGGTCAGAGGGGGAAACAATGGTATGGGAATATCAGTTCTCAACTAGCAAGTAAAACGACCTTCAATCAGTAGTAGTACGGTGTGGCTACCATGCACAATTACTGACCAAAGTAGGCATATGTTCTGCCTTTGACCACAGAAATCCGCTGTGTGTGGTCAACATTGACACTTCATAATACGAGTCACAAACGGTCAGAGGAAGAAACAATGGTTTGGGAACACCAGGTATCAACTAAAAAGCACAAGGACCTTCAATGAGTTGTGGCACGGTGTGGATACCATGCACGATGTCCAACCAAAGTAGAGACATGTCACTGACCATGACCAAAGAAAGTCACCATGTGTGGTAAACTTTGACAACTCAAAACACGAGTCACAAATGGTCATAGTGGAAAATAATGGTTTCTGAATACTAGTTATCGACTAGCAAGTACAAAAACCTTTAATATGTGGTAGCACAGTGTGGCCACAATGCACAGTGACAAACCAATGTATGCATATGTCACTAACCATGACCAAACGAATTTGACAGTGTGTGGTCAACGTTGAAAACTCATAACACGAGTCACAAATGGTCAGAGGGGAAAACAATGGGTTGGGAACTCTAGTTATCAACTAGCAAGTACAAAGGCATTCAACAAGCAGTGGCACGGTGTGGCTAGCGTGCACAGTGACCAACCAAAGAATGCATACGTCACTGACTATGACCGAAGAAGTCCACTATGTGTGGTCAACATTGACAACTCATAACACGAGTCACAAATGGTCAGAGGGAGAGACAATGGTTTGGGAACCCTATATATCAACTAGAAAGAACAAAGAACTTCAATATGCAGTGGCAGGGTGTGGCTAATATGCACACGAAACAACCAAACTAGGCATATGTCACTGACCATGACCAAATAATTTGAATATGGGTGGTCAATGTTCACCAACCATAACACGAGTCACAAACAGTCAGAGGGGGAAACAATGGTATGGGAATATCAGTTCTCAACTAGCAAGTAAAACGAACTTCAATCAGAAGTAGCACAGTGTGGCTACCATGCACAATGACCGACCAAAGTAGACATATGTAGTGCCTTTGACCAAAGAAATCCGTTGTGTGTGGTCAACATTGACATTTCATAATACGAGTCACAAATGGTCAGTGGGGAAAACAATGGTTTCGGAACACTTGGTATCAACTAAAAAGCACACGGACCTTCAATGAGTTGTGGCACGGTGTGGATACCATGCACGATGACCAACCAAAGTAGGCAAATGTCACTGACCTTGACCAAAGAAAGTCACCATGTGCGGTAAACTTTGACAACTCATAACATGAGTCACAAATGGTCAGAGTGGAAGATAATGGTTTCTGAATACTAGTTATCGACTACCAAGTACAAATACCTTCAATATGTACTGGCACAGTGTGGCTACAATGCACAGTGACCAACCAAAGTATGGATATGTCACTGACCATGACCAAATAATTTCACTTCATGTGGTTAATGTTGACAACTCACAACACAAGTCACTGATAGTCAGAGGGGGTAACAATGGTTTGGGAAGACTAGCTATCAACTAGAAAGCAAAAAGACCTTCAATACATAGAGACACGTCGTGGTAACCATGTACAGTGACAAACCAAAGTAGGCACATGTCACTAACCATGACCAAACGAACTTCACAGTGTGTGGTCAACGTTGAAAGCTCATAACACGAGTCACAAATGGTCAGAGGGGAAAACAATGGGTTGGGAACACTGGTTATCAACTAGCAAGTACAAAGACGTTCAACAAGCAGTGGCACGGTGTGGCTAGCGTGCACAGTGACCAACCAAAGGATGCATACGTCACTGACTATGACCGAAGAAGTCCACTATGTGTTGTCAACATTGACAACTCATAACACGAGTCACAAATGGCCAGAGGGAGAGAAAATGGTTTGGGAAACCTGTGTATTGACTAGAAAGGACAAAAAACTTCAATACGCAGTGGCACGATGTGGCTTATATGCACACCAAACAACCAAACTAGGCATATGTCACTGACCATGACCAAATAATTTCAATATGGGTGGTCAACGTTCACCAACCATAACACACGAGTCACAAACGGTCAGAAGGGGAAACAATGGTATGGGAATATCCGTTCTCAACTAGAAAGTAAAACAAACTTCAATCAGAAGTAGCACGGTGTGGCTACCATGCACAATGACCGACCAAAGCAGGCATATGTACTGCCTTTGACCAAAGAAATCCGCTGTGTGTGGTCAACATTGACACTTCATAATATGAGTCACAAATGGTCAGAGGGGAAAACAATGGTTTGGGAACACCAGGTATCAACTAAAAATCACAAGGACCTTCAATGAGTTGTGGCACGGTGTGGATACCTTGCACGATCACCAACCAAAGTACGCACATGTCACTGACCATGACCAAAGAATTTCACCATGTGTGGTAAACGTTGATAACTCATAACACGAGTCACAAATGGTCAGAGTGGAAGATAATGGTTTCTGAATACTAGTTATCGACTACCAAGTAGAAATACTTTCAATATGTAGTGGCACAGTGTGGCTACAAAGCACAATGACCAACCAACCTATGCATATGTCACTGACCATGACCAAAGAATTTCACTTCATGTGGTCAATGTTGACAACTCACAACACGAGTCACAGATAGTCAGAGGGGGTAACAATGGTTTGGGCAGACTAGCTATCAACTAGAAAGTACAAAGACCTTCAATACATAGTGACACGGCGTGGTAACCATGTACAGTGACAAACCAAAGTAGGCATACGTCACTAACCATGACCAAACGAATTTCACAGTGTGTGGTCAACGTTGAAAACTCATAACACGAGTCACAAATGGTCAGAGGGGAAAACAATGGGTTGGGAACACTAGTTATCAACTAGCAANAGACTAGCTATCAACTAGAAAGCACAAAGACCTTCAATACATAGTGACACGGCGTGGTAACCATGTACAGTGACAAACCAAAGTAGGCATACGTCACTAACCATGACCAAACGAATTTCACAGTGTGTGGTCAACGTTGAAAACTCATAACACGAGTCACAAATGGTCAGAGGGGAAAACAATGGGTTGGGAACACTAGTTATCAACTAGCAAGTACAAAGACCTTCAACAAGCAGTGGCACGGTGTGGCTAGCGAGCACAGTGACCAACCAAAGGATGCATAAGTCACCGACTATGACCGAAGAAGTCCATTGTGTGTGGTCAACATTGACAACTCATAACACGAGTCAAAAATTGTCAGAGGGAGAGACAATGGTTTGGGAACCCTATGTATTCACTAGAAGAGACAAAGAACTTCAATATGTAGTGGCACGGTGTTGCTACTATGCACACCAAACAACCAAACTAGGCATATGTCACTGACCATGACCAAATAATTTCAATATGGGTGGTCAACGTTCACCAATCATAACACGAGTCACAAACGGTCAGAGGGGGAAACAATGGTATGGAAATATCAGTTCTCAACTAGCAAGAAAAACGACCTTCAATCAGTAGTAGCACGGTGTGGCTACCATGCAAAATAACCGACCAAAGTAGGCATATGTTCTGCCTTTGAGCAAAGAAATCCGCTGTGTGTGGTCAACATTGACACTTCATAATACGAGTCACAAATGGTCAGAGGGAGAAACAATGGGTTGGGAACACCAGGTATCAACTTAGAAGCACAAGAACCTTCAATGACTTGTAGCACGGTGTGGATACCATGCACGATAACCAACCAAGGTAGGCACATGTCACTGACCATGACCAAAGAAAGTCACCATGTGTGGTAAACTTTGACAACTCATAACACGAGTCACAAATGGTCAGAGTGGAAGATAATGGTTTCTGAATACTAGTTATTGACTAGCAAGTACAAATACCTTCAATATGTAGTGGCACTGTGTGGCTACAATGCACAGTGACCAACCAACGTATGCATATGTCACTGACCATGACCAAAGAATTTCACTTCATGTGGTCAATGTTGAAAACTCACAACACGAGTCACAGATAGTCAGAGGGGGAAACAATGGTTTGGGAAGACTAGCTATCAACTAGAAAGCACAAAGACCTTCAATACATAGTGACAAGGCGTGATAACTATGTACAGTGACAAACCAAAGTAGGCATATGTCACGAACCATGACCAAACGAATTTCACAGTGTGTGGTCAACGTTGAAAACTCATAACACGAGTCACAAATGGTCAGAGGGGAAAGCAATGGGTTGGAAACACTAGTTATAAACTAGCAAGTACAAAGACCTTCAACAAGCAGTGGCACGGTGTGGCTAGCGTGCAAAGTGACCAACCAAAGCATGCATACGTCACTCACTATGACCGAAGAAGTCCACTATGTGTGGTAAACATTGACAACTCATAACACGAGTCACAAATGGTCAGAGGGAGAGACAATGGTTTGGGAAATCTATCTATCGACTAGAAAGGACAAAGAAATTCAATACGTAGTGGAACGGTGTGGCTACTATGCACACCAAACAACCAAACTAGGCATATGTCACTGACCATGACCATATAATTTCAATATGGGTTGTCAACGTTCACCAACCATAACACGAGTCACAAACGGTCAGAGGGGGAAACAATGGTACGGGAATATCAGTTCTCAACTAGCAAGTAAAACAAACTTCAATCAGTAGTAGCACAATGTGGCTACCATGCACAATGAACGACCAAAGTAGGCATATGTACTGCCTTTGACCAAAGAAATCCGCTGTGTGTGGTCAACATTGACACTTCATAATACGAGTCACAAATGGTCAGAGGGGAAAACAATGGTTTGGGAACACCAGGTATGAACTAAAAAGCACAGGGACCTTCAATGAGTTTTGGCAGGGTGTGGATACCATGCACGATGACCAACCAAAGTAGGCACATGTCACTGACCATGACCAAAGAAATTCACCATGTGTGGTAAACGTTGACAACACATAACACAAGTCACAAATGATCACAGTGGTAGATAATGGTTTATGAATACTCGTTTTCACCTAGCAAGTACAAATACCTTTAAAATGTAGTGGCACAGCGTGGCTACAATGCACAATGACCAACCAAATCATGCATATGGCACTGACCATGACCAAAGAATTTCACTTCATGTGGTCAATGTTGACAACTCACAACACAATTCACAGATAGTCAGAGGGGGTAACAATGGTTTGGGAAGACTATCAATCAACTAGAAAGCACAAAGACCTGTAATAGATAGTGACACGGCGTGGTAACCATATTCAGTGACAAACCAAAGTAGGCATATGCCACTAACCATGACCAAACGAATTTCACAGTGTGTGGTCAACGTTGAAAACTCATAACACGAGTCACAAATGGTTAGAGGGGAAAACAATGGGTTGGGAACACTAGTTATCAACTAGCAAATACAAAGACGTTCAACAAGCAGTGGCACGGTGTGGCTAGCGTGCACAGTGACCAACCAAAGGATGCATATGTCACTGACTATGACCGAAGAAGTCCACTATGTGTGTTCAACATTGACAACTCATAACACGAGTCACAAATGGTCAGAGGGAGAGACAATGGTTTGGGAACCAAATGTTTCGACTAGAAAGGACAAAGAACGTCAATACGTAGTGGCACGGTGTGGCTTATATGAACACCAAACAACCAAACCAGGCATATGTCACTGACCATGACCAAATAATCTCAATATGGGTGGTCAAGGTTCACCAACCATAACACACGAGTCACAAACGGTCAGGGGGGGAAACAATGGTATGGGAATATCCGTTCTAAACTAGCAAGTAAAACGAACATCAATCAATAGTAGCACGGTGTGGCTACCATGCACAATGACCGACCAAAGTAGGCATATGTACTGCCTTTGACCAAAGAAATCCGCTGTGTGTGGTCAACATTGACACTTCATAATACGAGTCACAAATGGTCAGAGGGAGAAAAAATGGTTTGGGAACACCAGGTATCAACTAAAAAGCACAAGGACCTTCAATGAGTTGTGGCACGGTGTGGATACCATGCACGATGACCAACCAAACTAGGCACATGTCACTGACCATGACCAAAGAAAGTCACCATGAGTGGTAAACTTTGACAACTCATAACACGAGTCACGAATGATCAGAGTGGAAGATAATGGTTTCTGAATACTAGTTTTTGCCTAGCAAGTACAAATACCTTTAATATGTAGTGGCACAGTGTGGCTACAATGCACAGTGACCAACCAAAGTATGCATACGTCACTGACCATGACCAAAGAATTTCACTTCATGTGGTCAATGTTGACAACTCACAACACAAGTCACAGATAGTCAGAGGGGGTAACAATGGTTTGGGCAGACTAGCTATCAACTAGAAAGCACAAAGACCTTCAATACATAGTGACACGGCGTGGTAACCATGTAAAGTGACAAACCAAAGTACGCATATGTCACTAACCATGACCAAACAAATTTCACAGTGTGTGCTCAACGTTGAAAACTCATAACACGGGTCACAAATGGTCAGAAGGGGAAACAATCGGTTGGGAACACTAGTTATCAACTAGCAATTACAAAGTCCTTCAACATGTAGTGTCACGGTGTGGCTAGCGTAGTGACCAACCAAAGGATGCATACCTCACAGACTATGACCGAAGAAGTCCACTATGTGTTGTCAGCATTGACAGCTAGCAACACGAGTCACAAATGGTCAGAGGGAGAGACAATGGTTTGGGAACCCAATGTATTGACTAGAAAGGACAAAGAACTTCAATACGTAGTGGCATGGTGTGGCTACTATTCACACCAAACAACCAAACTAGGCATATGTCACTGACCATGACCGAATAATTTCAATATGGTGGTCAACGTTCACAAACCATAACACGAGTCACAAACGGTCAGAGGGGGAATTAATGGTATGGGAATATCAGTTCTCAACTAGCAAATAAAACGACCTTCAATCAGTAGTAGCACGGTGTGGCCACCATGCACAATGACCGACCAAAGTAGGCATATGTTCTGCCTTTGACCACAGAAATCCGCTGTGTGTGGTCAATATTGACACTTCATAATACGAGTCAAAAACGGTCAGAGGAAGCAACAATGTTTTGGGAACAACAGGTATCAACTAAAAAGCACAAGGACCTTCAATGAGTTGTGGCACGGTGTGGATACCATGCACGATGACCAACCAAAGTAGGCAAATGTCACTGACCATGACCAAAGAAAGTCACCATGTGTGGTAAACTTTGACAACTCATAACACGAGTCACAAATGGTCATAGTGGAAGATAATGGTTTCTGAATACTAGTTATCGACTACCAAGTACAAATAACTTCAATATGTAGTGGCACAGTGTGGCTACAATGTACAGTGACCAACCAAAGTATGGATATGTCACTGACCATGACCAAGAAATTTCACTTCATGTGGTCAATGTTGACAACTCACAACACAATTCACTGATAGTTAGAGGGGGTAACAATGGTTTGGGAAGACTAGCTATCAACTAGAATGCACAAAGACCTTCAATACATAGAGACACGTCGTGGTAACCATGTACAGTGACAAACCAAACTAGGCACATGTCACTAACCACGACCAAACAAATTTCACAGTGTGTGGTCAACGTTGAAAACTCATAACACGAGTCACAAATGGTCAGAGGGGAAAACAATGGATTGGGAACACTAGTTATGAACTAGCAAGTACAAAGACGTTCAACAAGCAGTGGCACGGTGTGGCTAGCGTGCACAGTGACCAACCAAAGGATGTATACGTCAGTGACTATGACTGAAGAAGTCCACTATGTGTGGTCAACATTGACAACTCATAACACGAGTCACAAATGGTCAGAGGCAGAGACAATGGTTTGGGAACCCTATGTATTCACGAGAAGAGACAAAGAACTTCAATACGTAGTGGCGCAGTGTGGCTACTATGCACACCAAACAACCAAACTAGGCATATGTCACTGACCATGACCAAATAATTTCAATATGGGTGGTCAACGTTCACCAACCATAACACGATTCACAAACGGTCAGAGGGGGAAACAATGGTATGGAAATATCAGTTCTCAACTAGCAAGAAAAACGACCTTCAATCAGTAGTAGCACGGTGTGGCTACCATGCACAATAACCGACCAACGTAGGCATATGTTCTGCCTTTGAGCAAAGAAATCTGCTGTGTGTGGTCAACATTGGCACTTCATAATACGAGTCACAAATGGTCAGAGGGAGAAACAATGGGTTGGGAACACCAGGTATCAACTTAAAAGCACAAGGACCTTCAATGAGTTGTGGCACGGTGTGGATACCATGCACGATGACCAACCAAAGTAGGCACATGTCACTGACCATGACCAAAGAAAGTCACCATGTGTGGTAAACTTTGACAACTCATAACACGAGTCACAAATGGTCAGAGTGGAAGATAATGGTTTCTGAATACTAGTTATCGACTAGCAAGTACAAATACCTTTAATATGTAGTGGCACTGTGTGGCTACAATGCACAGTGACCAACCAACGTATGCATATGTCACTGGCCATGACCAAAGAATTTCACTTCATGTGGTCAATGTCGACAACTCACAACACGAGTCACAGATAGTCAGAGGGGGAAACAATGGTTTGGGAACAATAGCTATCAACTAGAAAGCACAAAGACCTTCAATATAGAGTGACAGGGCGTGATAACCATGTACAGTGACAAACCAAAGTAGGCATATGTCACTAACCATGACCAAACGAATTTCACAGTGTGTGGTCAATGTTGAAAACTCATAACACGAGTCACAAATGGTCAAAGGGGAAAACAACGGGTTGGAAACACTAGTTATCAACTAGCAAGTACAAAGACCTTCAACAAGCAGTGGCACGGTGTGGCTAGCATGCACAGTGACCAACCAAAGGATGCATACGTCACTGACTATGACCGAAGAAGTCCACTATGTGTGGTCAATATTGACAACTTATAACACGAGTCACAAATGGTCAGAGGCAGAGACAATGGTTTGGGAACCCTATCTATCGACTAGAAACGACAAAGAAACTCAATACGTAGTGGCACGGTGTGGCTACTATGCACACCTAACAACCAGACTAGGCATATGTCACTGACCATGACCAAATAATTTCAATGTGGGTTGTCAACGTTCACCAACCATAACACGAGTCACAAACGGTCAGAGGGGGAAACAATGGTATGGGAATATCAGTTCTCAACTAGCAAGTAAAACAAACTTCAATCAGTAGTAGCACAATGTGGCTACCATGCACAATGATCGACCAAAGTAGGCATATGTACTGCCTTTGACCAAAGAAATCTTCTGAGTGTGGTCAACATTGACACTTCATAATACGAGTGACAAATGGTCAGAGGGGAAAACAATGGTTTGGGAAGACCAGGTATCAACTAAAAAGCACAGGGACCTTCAATGAGTTTTGGCACGGTGTGGATACCATGCACGATGACCAACCAAAGTAGGCACATGTCACTGACCATGACCAAAGAAAGTCACCATGTGTGGTAAACGTTGACAACACATAACACAAGTCACAAATGATCACAGTGGAAGATAATGGTTTATGAATACTACTTTTCACCTAGCAAGTACAAACACCTTTTATATGTTGTGGCACAGTGTGGCTACAATGCACAGTGACCAACCAAATTATGCATATGGCACTGACCATGACCAAAGAATTTCACTTCATGTGGTCAATGTTGACAACTCACAACACGATTCACAGATAGTCAGAGGGGGTAACAATGGTTTGGGAAGACTAGCTATCAACTAGAAAGCACAAAGACCTTCAATACACAGTGACACGGCGTGGTAACCATGTACAATGACAAACCAAAGTAGGCATATGCCACTAACCATGACCAAACGAATTTCACAGTGTGTGGTCAACGTTGAAAACTCATAACACGAGTCACAAATGGTCAGAGGGGAAAACAATGGGTTGGGAACACTAAGTATCAACTAGCAAGTACAAAGACGTTCAACAAGCAGTGGCACGGTGTGGCTAGCGTGCACAGTGACTAACCAAAGGATGCATACGTCACTGACTATGACCGAATAAGTCCACTATGTGTGGTCAACATTGAAAACTCATAACACGAGTCACAAATGGTCAGAGGGAGAGACAATGGTTTGGGAACCAAATGTTTCGACTAGAAAGGACAAATAACTTTAATACGTAGTGGCACGGTATGGCTTATATGCACACCAAACAACCAAACTAGGCATATGTCACTGACCATGACCAAATAATTTCAATATGGGTGGTCAAGGTTCACCAACCATAACACACGAGTCACAAACGGTCAGAGGGGGAAACAATGGTATGGGAATATCCGTTCTAAACTAGCAAGTAAAACGAACTTCAATCAGTAGTAGCACGGTGTGGCTACCATGCACAATGACCGACCAAAGTAGGCATATGTACTGCCTTTGACCAAAGAAATCCGCTGTGTGTGTTCAACATTGACACTTCATAATACGAGTCACAAATGGTCAGGGGGGAAAACAATGGTTTGGGAACACCAGGTATCAACTAAAAAGCACAAGGACCTTCAATGAGTCGTGGCACGGTGTGGATACCATGCACGATGACCAACCTAAGTAGGCACATGTCACTGACCATGACCAAAGAAAGTCACCATGTGTGGTAAACATTGACAACTCATCACACGAGTCACAAATGGTCAGAGTGGAAGGTAATGGTTTCTGAATACTAGTTATCGACGAGCAAGTACAAATACCTTTAATATGTAGTGGCACAGTGTGGCTACAATGCACAGTGACCAACCAAAGTATGCATATGTCACTGACCATGACCAAAGAATCTCATTCATGTGGTCAATGTTGACAACTCTCAACACGAGTCACAGATAGTCAGAGGGGGTAACAATGGTTTGGGAAGACTAGCTTTCAACTACAAAGCACAAAGACCTTCAATACATAGTGACACGGCGTGGTAACCATGTACAGTGACAAACCAAAGTAGGCATATGTCACTAACCATGACCAAACAAATTTCACAATGTGTGGTCAACGTTGAAAACTCATAACACGGGTCACAAATGGTCAAAGGGGGAAACAACCGGTTGGGAACACTAGTTATCAACTAGCAAGTACAAAGTCCTTCAACAAGCAGTGGCACGATGTGGCTAGCGTAGTGACCAACCAAAGGATGCATACCTCACAGACTATGACCGAAGAAGTCCACTATGTGTTGTCAGCATTGACAGCTCACAACACCAGTCACAAATGGTCAGAGGGAGAGATAATGGTTTGGGAACCCAATGTATCGACTAGAAAGGACTTAGAACTCCAATATGTAGTGGCACGGTGTGGCTACTATTCACACCAAACAACCAAACTAGGCATATGTCACTGACCATGACCAAATATTTTCAATATGGGTGGTCAAAGTTTACCAACCATAACACGAGTCACAAACGGTCAGAGGGGGACACAATGGTATGGGAATATCAGTTCTCAACTAGCAAGAAAAACGACGATCAATCAGTAGTAGCACGGTGTGGCTACCATGCACAATGACCGACCAAAGTAGGCATATGTACTGCCTTTGCCCAAAGAAATCCGCTGTGTGTGGTCAACATTGACACTTCATAATACGAGTCACAAATGGTCAGAGGGAGAAACAATGGTTTGGGAACGCCAGGTATCAACTTAAAAGCACAAGGACCTTCAATGAGTTGTGGCACGGTGTGGATACCGTGCACGATGACCAACCAAAGTAGGCACATGTTACTGACCATGACCAAAGAAAGTCACCATGTGTGGTAAACTTTGACAACTCAAAACACGAGTCACAAATGGTCAGAGTGGAAAACAATGGTTTCTGAACACTAGTTATCGACTAGCAAGTACAAATACCTTTAATATGTGGTGGCACAGTGTGGCCACAATGCACAGTGACCAACCAAAGTATGCATATGTCACTAACCATGACCAAACGAATTTCACAGTGTGTGGTCAACGTTGAAGACTCATAACATGAGTCACGAATGGTCAGAGGGGAAAACAATGGGTTGGGAACACTAGTTATCAACTAGCAAGTACAAAGACCTTCAACAACAAGTGGCACAGTGTGGCCAGCGTCACTAAGCAAAGGATGCATACGTCACTGACTATGACCGAAGAAGTCCACTATGTGTGGTCAACATTGACAACTCATAACACGAGTCACAAATGGTTATAGGGAGAGACAATGGTTTGGGAACCTCATGTATTCACTAGAAGAGACAAAGAACTTCAATACGTAGTGGCACGGTGTGGCTACAATGCACACTAAACAACCAAACTAGGCATATGTCACTGACCATGACCAAATAATTTCAATATAGGTGGTCAACGTTCACCAACCATAACACGAGTCACAAACGGTCAGAGGGGGAAACAATGGTATGGGAATATCAGTTCTCAACTAGCAATAAAAACGACCTTCAATCAGTAGTAGCACGGTGTGGCTACCATGCACAATGACCGACCAAAGTAGGCATATGTACTGCCTTTGACCAAACAAATCCACTGTGTGTGGTCAACACTGACACTTCATAATACGAGTCACAAATGGTCAGAGGGAGACACAATGGTTTGGGAACACCACGTATCAACTTAAAAGCACAAGGACCTTCAATGAGTTGTGGCACGGTGTGGATACCAGGCACGATGACCAACCAAAGTAGGCACATGTGAGTGACCATGACCAAAGAAAGTCACCATGTGTGGTAACCTTTGACAACTCATAACACGAGTCAAAAATGGTCAGAGTGGAAAATAATGGTTTCTGAATACTAGTGTTTGACCAGCAAGTACAAATACCTTTAATATGTAGTGGCACTGTGTGGCTACAATGCACAGTGACCAACCAACGTATGCATATGTCACTAACCATGACCAAAGAATTTCACTTCATGTGGTCAATGTTGACAACTCACAACACAAGTCACAGATAGTGAGAGAGGGTAACCATGGTTCTGGACGATCAGCTATCAACTAGAAAGCACAAAGACCTTCAATACGTAGTAACATGGCGTGGTAACCCTGAACAGTGACAAAGCAAAGTATGCGCATGTCACTAACCACGACCAAAAGAATTTCACAGTGTGTGGTCAACGTTGAAAACTCATAACACGGGTCACAAATGGTCAGAGGGGGAAACAAGCGGTTGGGAACACTAGTTATCAACTAGCAAGTACAAAGTCCTTCAACAAGCAGTGGCACGGTGTGGCTAGCATTCACAGTGACCAACCAAAGGATGCATACGTCACAGGCTATGACCGAAGAAGTCCACTATGCGTGGTCAGCATTGACAACTCACAACACAAGTCATAGATAGTCAGAGGGGGGGTAACAATTGTGTGGGAAGACTAGCTGTCAACTAGAAAGCACAAAGACCTTCAATGCGTAGTGACATGGCGTGGTAACCACGTACTGTGATAAAACAAACGAGGCATATGTCAGTGACCATGACCAAAGAATTTCAATATGGGTGGTCAACGTTCACAACCCATAACACGAGTCCAAAATGGTCAAGGGGGGGGGGGTGGTTTCCAAACACTATGTATCTTCTACCAAGTACAAAGATCTTTCGTATGTATTACCACGGTGTGGCTACCGTGCACAATGACCTACCCAAGTAGGCATACATCACTGCTCATGACCAAAGAAGTTTAGTGTGTGTGCTCAGCGTTCACAACTCATAATACAAGTAAAAAATGGGCAGAGGGAGAAACAATGGTTTAGTAATACTTGGTATCGACTAGCAAGTACAAAGACCTTCAATAAGTGGTGGCACAGTGTGGCTACCATGCACAATGACCAACAGAAGTATGCCCGTGTCACTGGACATTATAAAAAGAATTTCACTATGTGTAGTCAACTTTCCTTGTTACGGCTGGTAAGTCGGAGGAACGGTTGACAAGTTATTCAATCTCAAAGTTGCAAAATTTGCAATTCCGTCCGCGTCAATTGTTTATGATTAAACTGACTTTGTTATTATTCATGATTTTAAAAACTACCCTCTAATCTTACACCTGCTTAGTTCATGTTCTCTACCCATAGGAACTCCTATAACATCATTTGGACATCATATAAACACCATGTGAGTTGGCTTAGTGCTTATAGAGTTAGATTCTGGAGCGGTATGTCCTGGGTTTGAATCCTCGTACGCGCAATTTCGAATAGGCTCGCGACATGGGGGGGGGGGCGGCCGTGTTGTGATACCTCTACTCTACCTTCAATCCCAAGCCATGGGGGGGGGAGGGGGGGTGTCATAATGCGGTCGCAAATCTGTCCTCCAGGTCGTCCACGGAACATCCCTCTAGGGGGGGTGGGAGGGAGCATTCCAGTGAAGGCACCTACGCGCAACAAATCAACATAAACCGACCTGGTGTCAAAGGGTGAAATCTTTTGCTATCTATTGAATAGCGAGTGCAAAGACCTTCAACAAGAAGTGGCACAGTGTGGCTACCACACTATGACCAACCAGATTAGGCATGTACCATGCACCATGACCAAATAATTTCACTATGTGTGCTCAACGTTGACAACCCATAATATGGGTCAAGAATTATCAGAGGGGGGAAACAATAGTTTAGGAATACTAGATACCAACTAGAAAGTACAACGAACTTCAGTCAGTAGTAGCACGGTGTGGCTACCATGCACAATTACCGACCAGGGTACGCATATGTACTGCCTTTGACCAAAGAAATCCGCTGTGTGTGGTCAACATTGACACTTCATAATACGAGTCACAAATGGTCAGAGGGAAAAACAATGGTTTGGGAACAGCAGGTGTCAACTAAAAAGCACAAGGAACTTCAATGATTTGTGACACTGTGTGGATACCATGAACGATGACCAACCAAAGTACGCACATGTCACTGACCATGACCAAAGGACGTCAGCATGTGTGGTAAACTTTGACAACTCAGAACACGAGTCACGAATGGTCAAAGTGGAAGATAATGGTTGCTGAATACTAGTTATTGACTAGCAAGTACAAATACCTTCAATATGTAGTGACACAGTGTGGCTACAATGTATAGTGACCAACCAAAGTATGGATATGTGACTGACCATGACCAAAAAATTTCACTTCATGTGGTCAATGTTGACAACTCACAACACAAGTCACTGATAGTCAGAGGGGGTAACAATGGTTTGGGAAGAATAGCTATCAACTAGAAAGCACAAAGACCTTCAATACATAGAGACACGTCGTGGTAACCATGAACAGTGAGAAACCAAAGTAGGCATATGTCACTAACCATGACCAAATGAATTTCACAGTGTGTGGTCAACGTTGAAAACTCATAACACGAGTCACAAATGGTCAGAGGGGAGAACAATGGGTTGGGAACACTAGTTATCAACTAGCAAGTACAAAGACGTTCAACAAGCAGTGGCACGGTGTGGCTAGTGTACACAGTGACCAACCAAAGGATGCATACGTCACTGACTATGACCGAAGAAGTCCACTATGTGTGGTCAACATTGACAACTCATAACACTAGTCACAAATGGTCAGAGGAAGAGACAATGGTTTGGGAACCCTATGTATCGACTAGAAAGGACAAAGAACTTCAATACGCAGTGGCACGGTGTGGCTTATATGCACACCAAACAACCAAACTAGGCATATGTCACTGACCATGACCAAATAATTTCAATATGGGTGGTCAAGGTTCACCAACCATAACACACAAGTCACAAACGGTCAGAGGGGGAAACAATGCACAAAGACCGACCAAAACGAACTTCAATCAGAAGTAGCACAGTGTGGCTACCATGCACAATGACCGACCAAAGTAGGCATATCTACTGCCTTTGACCAAAGAAATCCGCTGTGTGTGGTCAACATTGACATTTCATAATACGATTCACAAATGGTCTGAGGGCAAAATAATGGTTTGGGAACACCAGGTATCAACTAAAAAGCACACGGACCTTCAATGAGATGTGGCACGGTGTGGATACCATGCACGATGAACAACCAAAGTAGGCAAATGTAACTGACCAGGACCAAAGAATGTCACCATGTGTGGTAAACTTTGACAACTCATAACACGAGTCACAAATGGTCAGAGTGGAAGATAATGGTTTCTAAATACTAGTTATCGACTACCAAGTACAAATACCTTCAATATGTAGTGGCACGGTGTGGCTACAATACACAGTGACCAACCAACTTATGCATATATCACTGACCATGACCAAAGAATTTCACTTCATGTGGTCAATGTTGACAACTCACAATACAATTCACAGATAGTCAGAGGGGGTAACAATGGTTTGGGCAGACTAGCTATCAACTAGAAAGCACAAAGACCTTCAATACATACTGACACGGCGTGGTAACCATGTACAGTGACAAACCAAAGTAGGCATATGTCACTTACCATGACCAAACGAATTTCACAGTGTGTGGTCAACGTTGAAAACTCATAACACGAGTCACAAATGGTCAGAGGGGAAAACAATGGGTTGGGAACACTAGTTATCAACTAGAAAGTACAAAGACGTTCAACAAGCAGTGGCACGGTGTGGTTAGCGTGCACAGTGACCAACCAAAGGATGCATACGACACTGACTAGAAGTCCACTATGTGTGGTCAACATTGACAACTCATAACACGAGTCACAAATGGTCAGAGGGAGAGACAATGGTTTGGGAACCCTATGTATTCACTAGAAGAGACAAAGAAATTCAATACATAGTGGCACGGTGTGGCTACTATGCACACCAAACAACCCAACTACGCATATGTCACTGACCATGACCAAATAATTTCAATATGGGTGGTCAACGTTCACCAACCATAACACGAGTCACAAACGGTCAGAGGGGGAAACAATGGTATGGGAATATCAGTTCTCAACTAGCAAGGAAAACGACCTTAAATCAGTAGTAGCACAGTGTGGCTACCATGCACAATGACCAAACAAAGTAGGCATATGTTCTGCCTTTGACCAAAGAAATCCGCTGTGTGTGGTCAACATTGACACTTCATAATACGAGTCACAAATGGTCAGAGGGAGAAACAATGGTTTGGGAAAACCAGGTATCAATTTAAAATCACAAGGACATTCAATGAGTTGTGGCACGGTGTGGATACCATGCAGGATGACCAACCAAAGTATGCACATGTCACTGACCATGTCTAAAGAAAGTCACCATGTGTGGTAAACTTTGACAACTCATAACACGAGTCACAAATCATCAGAGTGGAAGATAATGATTTCTGAATACTAGTTATCGACTAGCAAGTACAATTACCTTTAATATGTAGTGGCACTGTGTGGCTACAATGCACAGTGACCAACCAACGTATGCATATGTCACTGACCATGACCAAAGAATTTCACTTCATGTGGTCAATGTTGACAACTCACAACACGAGTCACAGATAGTAAGAGGGGGAAACAATGGTTTGGGAAGACTAGCTATCAACTAGAAAGCACAAAGACCTTCAATACATACTGACAGGGCGAGATAACCATGTACAGTGACAAACCAAAGTAGGCATATGTCACGAACCATGACCAAACGAATTTCACAGTGTGTGGTCAATGTTGAAAACTCATAACACGAGTAAGAAATGGTCAGAGGGGAAAACAATGGGTTGGAAACACTAGTTATCAACTAGCAAGTACAAAGACCTTCAACAAGCAGTGGCACGGTGTGGCTAGCGTGCACAGTGACCAACCAAAGGATGCATACGTCACTGACTATGAATGAAGAAGTCCACTATGTGTGGTCAACATTGACAACTCATAACACGAGTCACAAATGGTCAGAGGGAGAGACAATGGTTTGGGAACCCTATGTATCGACTAGAAAGGACAAAGAACTTCAATACGTAGTGGCACGGTGTGGCTACTATGCACACCAAACAACCAAACTAGGCATATGTCACTGACCATGAACAAATAATTCCAATATGGGTGGTCAACGTTCACCAACGATAACACGAACCCTAACTGGTCAGAGGGGGAAACAATGGTATGAGAATATCAGTTCTCAACTAGCAAGTAAAACGACCTTCAATCAGTGGTAGCACAGTGTGGCTACCATGCACAATGTCCCACCAAAGTAGGCATATGTTCTGCCTTTGATGAAAGCAATCCGATGTGTGTGGACAACATTGACACTTCATAATACGAGTCACAAATGGTGAGGGGGAAAACAATGGTTTGGGTATCAACTAAAGAGCTCAAGGACCTTCAATGAGTTTTGGCACGGTGTGGAGACCATGCACGATGACCAACAAAAGTAGGCACATGTCACTGACCATGACCAAAGAAAGTCACCATGTGTGGTAAACTTTGACAACTCATAACACGAGTCACGAATGGTCAAAGTGGAAGATAATGGTTTCTGAATACTAGTTATCGACTAGCAAGTACAAATACCTTCAATATGTAGTGGCACAGTGTGGCTACAATGCACAGTGACAAACCAAAGTATGGATATGTCACTGACCATGACCAAATAATTTCACTTCATGTGGTCAATGTTGACAACTCACAACACAAATCACTGATAGTCGGAGGGGGTAACAATGGTTTGGGAAGACTAGCTATCAACTAGAAAGCACAAAGACCTTCAATACATAGGGACACGTCGTGGTAACTATGGACAGTGACAAACCAAAGTAGGCACATGTCACTAACCATGACCAAACGAATTTCACAGTGTGTGGTCAACGTTGAAAACTCATAACACGAGTCACAAATGGTCAGAGGGGAAAACAATGGGTTGGGAACACTATTTATCAACTAGGAAGTACAAAGACGTTCAACAAGCAGTGGCACGGTGTGGCTAGCGTGCACAGTGAATAACAAAAGGATGCATACGTCACTGACTATGACCGAAGAAGTCCACTATGTGTGGTCAACATTGACAACTCATAACACGAGTCACAAATGGTCAGAGGGAGAGACAATGGTTTGGGAACCCTATCTATCAACTAGAAAGAACAAAGAACTTCAATACGCAGTGGCACAGCGTGGCTAATATGCACACCAAACAACCAAACTAGGCATATGTCACTGACCATGACCAAATACTTTCAATATGGGTGGTCAACGTTCACCAACCATAACACGAGTCACAAACAGTGTGAGGGGGAAACAATGGTATGGGAATATCAGTTCTCAACTAGCAAGTAAAACGAACTTCAATCAGAAGTACCACAGTGTGGCTACCATGCACAATGACCGACCAAAGTAGGCATATGTACTGCCTTTGACCAAAGACATCCGCTGTGTGTGGTCAACATTGACATTTCATAATACGAGTCACAAATGGTCAGAGGGGAAAACAATGGTTTGGGAACACCAGGTATCAACTAAAAAGCACACGGACCTTCAATGAGTTGTGGCATGGTGTGGATACCATGCACGATGACCAACCAAAGTAGGCAAATGTCACTGACCATGACCAATGAAAGTCACCATGTGTGGTAAACTTTGACAACTCATAACACGAGTCACAAATGGTCAGAGTGGAAGATAATGGTTTCTGAATACTAGTTATCGACTACCAAGTACAAATACCTTCAATATGTAGTGGCACAGTGTGGCTACAATGCACAGTGACCAACCAACGTATGCATATGTCACTGACCATGACCACAGAAGTTCACTTCATGTGGTCAATGTTGACAACTCACAACACGAGTCACAGATAGTCAGAGGGGGTAAAAATGGTTTGGGCAGACTAGCTATCAACTAGAAAGCACAAAGACCTTCAATACATAGTGACACGGCGTGGTAACCATGTACGGTGACAAACCAAAGTAGGCATACGTCACTAACCATGACCAAACGAATTTCATAGTGTGTGGTCAACGTTGAAAACTCATAACAAGAGTCACAAATGGTCAGAGGGGAAAACCATCGGTTGGGAACAATAGTTATTAACTAGCAAGTACAAAGACCTTCAACAAGCAGTGGCGCGGTGTGGCTAGCGTGCAGAGTGACCAACCAAAGGATGCATACGTCACTGACTATGACCGAAGAAGTCCACTATGTGTGGTCAACATTGACAACTCATAACATGAGTCACAAATGGTCAGAGGGAGAGAAAATGGTTTGGGAACCCTATGTATTCACTAGAAGAGACAAAGAGCTTCAATACCTACTGGCACAGTGTGGCTACTATGCACACCAAAAAACCAAACTAGGCATATGTCACTGACCATGACCAAATAATTTCAATATGGGTGGTCAACGTTCACGAACCATAACACGAGTCACAAACCGTCAGAGGGGGAAACAATGGTATGGGAAATCAGTTCTCAACTAGCAAGAAAAACGACCGTCAATCAGTAGTAGCACGGTGTGGCTACCATGAACAATGACCGACCAAAGTAGGCATTTGTTCTGCCTTTGACCAAAGAAATCCGCTGTGTGTGGTCAACATTGACACTTCATAATGCGAGTCAGAAATGGTCAGAGGGAGAAAAAATGGTTTGGGAAAACCAAGTATAAACTTAAAAGCACAAGGACCTTCAATGAGTTGTGGCACGGTGTGGATACCATGCACGATGACCAACCAAAGTAGGCACATGTCACTTGCCATGACCAAAGAAAGTCACCATGTGTGGTAAACTTTGACAACTCATAACACGAGTCACAAATGGTCAGAGTGGAAGATAATGGTTTCTGAATACTAGTTATCGACTAGCAAGTACAAATACCTTTAATATGTAGTGGCACTGTGTGGCTACAATGCACAGTGACCAACCAACGTATGCATATGTCACTGACCATGACCAAAGAATTTCACTTCATGTGGTCAATGTTGACAACTCACAACAACAATCACAGATAGTCAGAGGGGGAAACACTGGTTTGGGAAGACTAGCTATCAACTAGAAAGCACAAAGACCTTCAATACATAGTGACAGGGCGTGATAACCATGTACAGTGACAAACCAAAGTAGGCATATGTCACGAACCATGACCAAACGGATTTCACAGTGTGTGGTCAACGTTGAAAACTCATAACACGAGTCAAAAATGGTCAGAGGGGAAAACAATGGGTTGGGAACACTAGTTATCAACTAGCAAGTACAAAGACCTTCAACAAGCAGTGGCACGGTGTGGCTAGCGTGCACAGTGACCAACCAAAGGATGCATACGTCACTGACTATGACCGAAGAAGTCCACTATGTGTGGTCAACATTGACAACTCATAACACGAGTCACAAATGGTCAAAGGAAGAGACAATGGTTTGGGAACCCTATGTATCGACTAGAAAGGACAAAGAATTTTAATACGTAGTGGCACGGTGTGGCTACTATGCACACCAAACAACCAAACTAGGCATATGTCACTGACCATGACCAAATAATTTCAATATGGGTTGTCAACGTTCACCATCCATAACACGAGTCACAAACGGTCAGAGGGGGAAACAATGGTATGGGAATATCAGTTCTCAACTAGAAAGTAAAACAAAATTCAATCAGTAGTAGCACAGTGTGGCTACCATGCACAATGACCGACCAAAGTAGGCATATGTACTGCCTTTGACCAAAGAAATCCGCTGTGTGTGGTCAACATTGACACTTCATAATACGAGTCACAAATGGTCAGAGGGGAAAACAATGGTTTGGGAACACCAGGTATCAACTAAATAGCACAGGGACCTTCAATGAGTTGAGGCACGCTGTGGATACGATGCACGATGACCAACCAAAGTAGGCCATGTCACTGACCATGACCAAAGAAAGTCACCATGTGTGGTAAACGTTGACAACACATAACACAAATCATAAATGATCACAGTGGAAGATAATGGATTATGAATACTAGTTTTCACCTAGCAAGTACAATTACCTTTAATATGTAGTGGCACAGTGTGGCTACAATGCACAGTGACCAACCAAATTATGCATATGGCACTGACCATGACCAAAGAATTTCACTTCATGTGGTCGATGTTGAAAAACTCACAACACGATTCACAGATATTCAGAGGGGGTAACAATGGTTTGGGAAGACTAGATATCAACTAGAAAGCACAAAGACCTTGAATACATAGTGAAACGGCGTGGTAACCATGTACTGTGACAAACCAAAGTAGGCATATGTCACTAACCATGACATAACGAATTTCACAGTGTGTGGTCAACGTTGAAAACTCATAACATAGGTCACACATGGTCAGAGGGGAAAACAATGGGTTGGGAACACTACTTATCAACTAGCAAGTAGAAAGACTTTCAACAAGTAGTGGTACGGTGTGGCTAGCGTGCACAGTGACCAACCAAAGGATGCATACGTCACTGACTATGACCGAAGAAGTCCACTATGTGTGGTCAACATTGACAACTCATAACACGAGTCACAAATGGTCAGAGGGGAAAACAATGGGTTGGGAACACTACTTATCAACTAGCAAGTAGAAAGACTTTCAACAAGTAGTGGTACGGTGTGGCTAGCGTGCACAGTGACCAACCAAAGGATGCATACGTCACTGACTATGACCGAAGAAGTCCACTATGTGTGGTCAACATTGACAACTCATAACACGAGTCACAAATGGTCAGAGGGAGAGACAATGGTTTGGGAACCCTATCCATCAACTAGAAAGAACAAAGAACTTCAATACGCTGTGGCACGGCGTGGCTTATATGCACACCAAACAACCAAACTAGGCATATGTCACTGACCATGACCAAATAATTTCAATATGGGTGGTCGACGTTCACCAACCATAACACGAGGCACAAACAGTCAGAGGGGGAAACAATGGTATGGGAATATCAGTTCTCAACTAGCTAGTAAAACAAAATTCAATCAGTAGTAGCACAGTGTGGCTACCATGCACAATGACCGACCAAAGTAGGCATATGTACTGCCTTTGACCAAAGAAATCCGCTGTGTGTGGTCAACATTGACACTTCATAATATGAGTTACAAATGGTCAGAGGGGAAAACAATGGTTTGGGAACACCAGGTATCAACTAAAAAGCACAGGGACCTTCAATGAGTTGTGGCACGGTGTGGATACCATGCACAATGACCAACCAAAGTAGGCACATGTCACTGACCATTACCAAAGAAAGTCACCATGTGTGGTAAACTTTGACAACTCATAACACAAGTCACAAATGATCAGAGTGGAAGATAATGGTTTATGAATACTAGTTTTCACCTAGGAAGTACAAATAACTTTAATATGTAGTGGCACAGTGTGGCTACAATGCACAGTGACCAACCAAATTATGCATATGGCACTTACCATGACCAAAGAATTTCACTTCATGTGGTCAATGTTGACAACTCACAACACGATTCACACATAGTCAGAGGGGGCAACAATGGTTTGGGAAGACTAGCAATCAACTAGAAAGAACAAAGACCTTCAATACATAGTGACACGGCGTGGTAACCATGTACAGTGACAAACCAAAGTAGGCATATGTCACTAACCATGACCAAACGAATTTCACAATGTGTGGTCAACGTTGAAAACTCATAACATAGGTCACAAATGGTCAGAGGGGAAAACAATGGCTTGGGAACACTACTTATCAACTAGCAAGTACAAAGACCTTCAACAAGTAGTGGTACGGTGTGGCTAGCGTGCACAGTGACCAACCAAAGGATGCATACGTCACTGACTATGACCGAAGAAGTCCACTATGTGTGGTCAACATTGACAACTCATAAGACGAGTCACAAATGGTCAGAGGGAGAGACAATGGTTTGCGAACCCTATGTATTCACAAGAAGAGATAAAGAACTTCAGTACGTAGTGGCACGGTGTGGCTACTATGCACACCAAACAACCAAACTAGGCATATGTCACTGACCATGACCAAATTATTTCAATATGGGTGGTCAACGTTCACCAACCATAACACGAGTCACAAACGGTCAGAGGGGGAAACAATGGTATGGGAATATCAGTTCTCAACTAGCAAGTAAAACGAACTTCAATAAGAAGTAGCACAGTGTGGCTACCATGCACAATGACCGACCAAAGTGGGCATATGTACTGCCTTTGACCAAAGAAATCCGATGTGTGTGGACAACATTGACACTTCATAATACGAGTCACAAATGGTCAGGGGGAAAACAATGGTTTGGGAACACCAGGTATCAACTAAAGAGCACAAGGACCTTCAGTGAGTTTTGGCACGGTGTGGAGACCATGCACGATGACCAACCAAAGTAGGCACATGTCACTGACCATGATCAAAGAAAGTCACCATGAGTGGTAAACGTTGACAACTCATAACACGAGTCACAAATGGTCAGAGTGGAAGAGAATGGTTTCTGAATACTAGTTATCGACTAGCAAGTACAAATACCTTTGATATGTAGTGGCACTGTGTGGCTACAATGCACAGTGACCAACCAACGTATGCATATGTCACTGATCATGACCAAAGAATTTCACTTCATGTGGTCAATGTTGACAACTCACAACACGAGTCACAGATATTCAGAGGGGGAAACAATGGTTTGGGAAGACTAGTTATCAACTAGAAAGCACAAAGGCCTTCAATACATAGTGACAGGGCGTGATAACCATGTACAGTGACAAACCAAATTAGGTATATGTCACGAGCCATGACCAAACGAATTTCACAGTGTGTGGTCAACGTTGAAAACTCATAACACGAGTCACAAATGGTCAGAGGGGAAAACAATGGGTTGGAAACACTAGTTATCAACTAGCAAGTACAAAGACCTTCAACAAGTAGTGGCACGGTGTGGCTAGCGTGCATAGTGACCAACCAAAGGATGCTTACGTCACTGACTATGACCGAAGAAGTCCACTATGTGTGGTCAACATTGACAACTCATAACACGAGTCAAAAATGGTCCGAGGGAGAGACAATGGTTTGGGAACCCTATGTATCGACTAGAAAGGACAAATAAATTCAATACGTAGTGGCACGGTATGGCTACTATGCACACCAAACAACCAAACTAGGCATATGTCACTGACCATGACTAAATCATTTCAATATGGGTTGTCAACGTTCACCAACCATAACACGAGTGACAAATGTTCAAAGGGGGAAACAATGGTATGGGAACATCAGTTCTCAACTAGCAAGTGATACAAACTTCAATCAGTAGTAGCACAATGTGGCTACCATGCACAATGACCGATCAAAGTAGGCATATGTCCTGCCTTTGACCAAAGAAATCCGCTGTGTGTGGTCAACGTTGACACTTCATAATACGAGTCACAAATGGTCATAGGGGAAAACAATGGTTTGGGAACACCAGGTATCAACTAAAGAGCACAAGGACCTTCAATGAGTTTTGGCACGGTGTGGAGACCATGCACGATGACCAACCAAAGTAGGCAAATGTCACTGACCATGACAAAAGAAAGTCACCATGTGTGGTAAACTTTGACAACTCATAACACGAGTCACGAATGGTCAAAGTGGAAGATAATGGTTTCTGAATACTAGTTATCGACTAGCAAGTACAAATACCTTCAATATGTAGTGGCACAGTGTGGCTACAATGCACAGTGACCAACCAAAGTATGCATATGTCACTGACCATGACCAAAGAATTTCACTTCATGTGGTCAATGTTGACAACTCACAACACGAGTCACAGATAGTCAGAGGGGGTAACAATGGTTTGGGAAGACTAGCTATCAACTAGAAAGCACAAAGACCTTCAATACATAGTGACACGGCGTGGTAACCATGTACAGTGACAAACCAAAGTAGGCATATGTCACTAACCATGACCAAACGAATTTCACAGTGTGTGGTCAACGTTGAAAACTCATAACACGAGTCACAAATGGTCAGAGGGNACCATGCACGATGACCAACCAAAGTAGGCACATGTCACTGACCATGACCAAAGAAAGTCACCATGTGTGGTAAACTTTGACAACTCATAACACGAGTCACGAATGGTCAAAGTGGAAGATAATGGTTTCTGAATACTAGTTATCGACTAGCAAGTACAAATACCTTCAATATGTAGTGGCACAGTGTGGCTACAATGCACTGTGACCATCCAAAGTATGGATATGTAACTGACCATGACCAAATAATTTCACTTCACGTGGTCAATGTTGACAACCCACAACACAAGTCACTGAAAGTCAGAGGGGGTAACAATGGTTTGGGAAGACTAGCTATCAACTAGAAAGCACAAAGACCTTCAATACATAGAGACACGTCGTGGTAACCATGTACAGTGACAAACCAAAGTAGGCACATGTCACTAAGCATGACCAAACAAATTTCACAGTGTGTGGTCAACGTTGAAAACTCATAACACGAGTCACAAATGGTCAGAGGGGAAAACAATGGGTCTGGAACACTAGTTATCAACTAGCAAGTACAAAGACGTTCAACAAGCAGTGGCACAGTGTGGCAAGCGTGCATAGTGGCCAACCAAAGGATGCATACGTCACTGACTATGACCGAAGAAGTCCACTATGTGTGGTCAATATTGACAACTCATAACACGAGTCAAAAATGGTCAGAGGGAGAGACAATGGTTTGGGAAAGCTATGTATCGACTAGAAAGGACAAAGACCTTCAATACGTAGTGGCACGGTGTGGCTACTATGCACACCAAACAACCAAACTAGGCAAATGTCACTGACCATGACCAAATAATTTCAATATGGGTGGTCAACGTTCACCAACCATAACATACGAGTCACAAACGGTCAGAGGGGAAAACAATGGTATGGGAATATCCGTTCTCAACTAGCAAGAAAAAGGACCTTCAATCAGTAGTAGCACGGTGTGGCTACCATGCACAATAACCGACCAAAGTAGGCATATAATCTGCCTTTGTGCAAAGAAATCCGCTGTGTGTGGTCAACATTGAAACTTCATAATACAAGTCACAAATGGCAGAGGGAGAAACAATGGCTTGGGAACACCAGGTATCAACTTAAAAGCACAAGGACCTTCAATGAGTTGTGGCAAAGTGTGGATACTATGCACGATGACCAACCAAAGTAGGCACATGTCACTGACCATGATCAAAGAAAGTCACCATGTGTGGTAAACGTTGACAACTCATAACACGAGTCACAAATGGTCAGAGTGGAAGATAATGGTTTCTGAATACTAGTTATCAACTAGCAAGTACAAATACCTTTGATATGTAGTGGCACTGTGTGGCTACAATGCACAGTGACCAACCAACGTATGCATATGTCACTGATCATGACCAAAGAATTTCACTTCATGTGGTCAATGTTGACAACTCACAACACGAGTCACAGATAGTCACAGGGGGAAACAATGGTTTGGGAAGACTAGTTATCAACTAGAAAGCACAAAGGCCTTCAATACATAGTGACAGGGCGTGATAACCATGTACAGTGACAAACCAAATTAGGTATATGTCACGAGCCATGACCAAACGAATTTCACAGTGTGTGGTCAACGTTGAAAACTCATAACACGAGTCACAAATGGTCAGAGGGGAAAACAATGGGTTGGAAACACTAGTTATCAACTAGGAAGTACAAAGACCTTCAACAAGTAGTGGCACGGTGTGGCTAGCGTGCACAGTGACCAACCAAAGGATGCATACGTCACTGACTATGACCGAAGAAGTCCACTATGTGTGGTCAACATTGACAACTCATAACACGAGTCACAAATGGTCAGAGGG
>SZWC01000254.1:243872-259451 GCA_023375785.1 Penium margaritaceum | reverse complement strand
TCAGAGTGGAAGATAATGGTTTCTGAATACTAGTTTTTGCCTAGCAAGTACAAATACCTTTAATATGTAGTGGCACAGTGTGGCTACAATGCACAGTGACCAACCAAAGTATGCATATGTCACTGACCATGACCAAAGAATTTCACTTCATGTGGTCAATGTTGACAACTCACAACACAAGTCACAGATAGTCAGAGGGGGTAACAATGGTTTGGGCAGACTAGCTATCAACTAGAAAGCACAAAGACCTTCAATACATAGTGACACGGCGTGGTAACCATGTACAGTGACAAACCAAAGTAGGCATATGTCACTAACCATGACCAAACGAATTTCACAGTGTGTGGTCAACGTTGAAAACTCATAACACGGGTCACAAATGGTCAGAGGGGGAAACAGTCGGTTGGGAACACTAGTTATCAACTAGCAAGTACAAAGTCCTTCAACAAGCAGTGGCACGGTGTGGCTAGCGTAGTGACCAACCAAAGGATGCATACGTCACAGACTATGACCGAAGAAGTCCACTATGTGTTGTCACATTGACAGCTCACAACACGAGTCACAAATGGTCAGAGGGAGAGACAATGGTTTGGGAACCCAATGTATCGACTAGAAAGGACAAAGAACTTCAATATGTACTGCCACGGTGTGGCTACTATTCACACCAAACAACCAAACTAGGCATATGTTACTGACCATGACCGAATAATTTCAGTATGAGTGGTCAACGTTTACCAACCATAACACGAGTCACAAACGGTCAGAGGGGGACACAATGGTATGGGAATATCAGTTCTCAACTAGCGAGTAAAACGACCTTGAATCAGTAGTAGCACGGTGTGGCTACCATGCACAATGACCGACCAAAGTAGGCATATGTTCTGCCTTTGACCACAGAAATCCGTTGTGTGTGGTCAACATGGACACTTCATAATACGAGTCACAACTGGTCAGAGGGAGAAACAATGGTTTGGGAACACCAGGTATCAACTTAAAAGCACAAGGACCTTCAATGAGTTGTGGCACCGTGTGGATACCATGCACGATGACCAACTAAAGTAGGCACATGTCACTGACCATGACCAAAGAAAGTCACCATGTGTGGTAAACTTAGACAACTCAAAACACGAGTCACAAATGGTCAGAGTGGAAAATAATGGTTTCTGAATACTAGTTTTCGACTAGCAAGTACAAATACCTTTAATATGTGGTGGCACAGTGTGGCCACAATGCACAGTGACCAACCAAAGTATGCATATGTCACTAACCATGACCAAACGAATTTCACATTGTATGGTCAACGTTGAAAACTCATAACATGAGTCACGAATGGTCAGAGGGGAAAACAATGGGTTGGGAACACTAGTTATCAACTAGCAAGTACAAAGACGTTAAACAAGAAGTGGCACGGTGTGGCTCGCGTGCACAGTGACCAACCAAAGGATGCATACGTCACTGACTATGACCGAAGAAGTCCACTATGTGTGGTCAACATTGAAAACTCATAACACGAGTCACAAATGGTCAGAGGGAGAGACAATGGTTTGGGAACCCTATGTATCGACTAGAAAGGACAAAGAACTTCAATACATAGTGGCACGGTGTGGCTCGCGTGCACAGTGACCAACCAAAGGATGCATACGTCACTGACTATGACCGAAGAAGTCCACTATGTGTGGTCAACATTGAAAACTCATAACACGAGTCACAAATGGTCAGAGGGAGAGACAATGGTTTGGGAACCCTATGTATCGACTAGAAAGGACAAAGAACTTCAATACATAGTGGCACGGTGTGGTTAATATGCACACCAAACAACCAAACTAGGCATATGTGACTGACCATGACCAAATAATTTCAATATGGGTGGTCAAGGTTCACCAACCATAACACGAGTCACAAACGGTCAGAGGGGGAAACAATGGTATGGGAATATCCGTTCTAAACTAGCAAGTTAAACAAAATTCAATCAGTAGTAGCACAGTGTGGCTACCATGCACAATGACCGACCAAAGTAGGCATATGTACTACCTTTGACCAAAGAAATCTGCTGTGTGTGGTCAACATTGAGACTTCATAATACGAGTCACAAATGGTCAGAAGGGAAAACAATGGTTTGGGAACACCAGGTATCAACTAAAAAGCACAAGGACCTTCAATGAGTTGTGGCACGGGGTGGATACCAGGCACGATGACCAACCAAACTAGGCACATGTCACTGACCATGACCAAAGAAAGTCACCATGTGTGGTAAACTTTGACAACTCATAACACGAGTCACGAATGGTCAAAGTGGAAGATAATGGATTCTGACTACTAGTTATCGACTAGCAAGTACAAATACCTTCAATATGTAGTGGCACAGTGTGGCTACAATGTACAATGACCAACCAAAGTATGGATATGTCACTGACCATGACCAAATAATTTCACTTCATGTGGTCAATGTTGACAACCCACAACACAAGTCACTGATAGTCAGAGGGGGTAACAATGGTTTGGGAAGACTAGCTATCAACTAGAAAGCACAAAGACCTTCAATACATAGAGACACGTCGTGGGAACCATGTATAGTGACAAACCAAAGTAGGCATATGTCACTAACCATGACCAAATGAATTTCACAGTTTGTGGTCAATGTTGAAAACTCATAACACGAGTTACAAATGGTCAGAGGGGAAAACAATGGGTTGGGAACACTAGTTATCAACTAGCAAGTACAAAGACGTTCAACAAGCAGTGGCACGGTGTGGCTAGTGTGCACAGTCACCAACCAAAGGATGCATACGTCACTGACTATGACCGAAGAAGTCCACTATGTGTGGTCAACATTGACAACTCATAACACGAATCACAAATGGTCAGAGGGAGAGACAATGGTTTGGGAACCCTATGTATCGACTAGAAAGGACAGAGAACTTCAATACGCAGTGGCACGGTATGGCTAATATGCACACAAAACAACTAATCTAGGCATATGTCACTGACCCTGACCAACTAATTTCAACATGGGTGGTCAACGTTCACCAACCATAACACGAGTCACAAAAAGTCAGAGGGGGAAACAATGGTATGGGAATATCAGTTTTCAACTAGCAGGTAAAACGAACTTCAATCAGTAGTAGCACAGTGTGGCTACCATGCACAATGACCGACCAAAGTAGGCATATGTACTGCCTTTGACCAAAGAAATCCGCTGTGTGGTCAACTTTGTCATTTCATAATACGAGTCACAAATGGTCAGAGGGAGAAAAAATGGTTTCGGAACACCAGGTATCAACTAAAAAGCACAAGGACCTTCAATGAGTTGTGGCACGGTGTGGATACCATGCACGATGACCAACCAAAGTAGACACATCTCACTGAACATGACCAAAGAAAGTCACCATGTGTGGTAAACTTTGACAACTCATAACACGAGTCACGAATGATCAGAGTGGAAGATAATGGTTTCTGAATACTAGTTTTTGCCTAGCAAGTACAAATACCTTTAATATGTAGTGGCACAGTGTGGCTACAATGCACAGAGACCAACCAAAGTATGGATATGTCACTGACCATGACCAAATAATTTCACTTCATGTGGTCAATGTTGACAACTCACAACGCAAGTCACTGATAGTCAGAGGGGGTAACAATGGTTTGGGAAGACTAGCTATCAACTAGAATGCACAAAGACCTTCAATACATAGAGACACGTCGTGGTAACCATGTATAGTGACAAACCAAAAGACGTTATGTCACTAACCATGTCCAAATGAAATCCGCTGTGTGTGGTCAACATTGACATTTCATAATACGAGTCACAAATGGTCAGAGGGGAAAAAAATGGTTTGGGAACACCAGGTATCAACTAAAAAGCACACGGACCTTCAATGAGTTGTGGCACGGTGTTGATACCATGCACGATGACCAACCAAAGTAGGCAAATGTCACTGACCATGACCAAAGAAAGTCACCATGTGTGGTAAACTTTGACAACTCATAACACGAGTCACAAATGGTCAGAATGGAAGACAATGGTTTTTGAATACTAGTTATCGACTACCAAGTACAAATACCTTCAATATGTAGTGGCACAGTGTGGCTACAATGCACAGTGACCAACCAACGTATGCATCTGTCACTGACCATGACCAAAAAATATCAATTCATGTGGTCAATGTTGACAACTCACAACACGAGTCACAGATAGTCAGAGGGGGTTATAATGGTTTGGGCAGACTAGATATCAACTAGAAAGCACAAAGACCTTCAATACATAGTGACACGGCGTGGTAACCATGTACAGTGACAAACCAAAGTAGGCATACGTCACAAACCATGACCAAACGAATTTCACAGTGTGTGGTCAACGTTGAAAACTCATAACACGAGTCAAAAATGGTCAGAGGGGAAAACAATGGGTTGGGAACAGTAGTTATCAACTAGCAAGTACAAAGACCTTCAACAAGCAGCGGCACGGTGTGGCTAGCAAGCATAGTGACCAACCAAAGGATGCATACATCACTGACTATGACTGAAGAAGTCCACTATGTGTGGTCAACATTGACAACTCATAACACGAGTCACAAATGGTCAGAGGGAGAGACAATGGTTTGGGAACCATATGTATCGACTAGAAAGAACAAAGAACTTCAATACGCAGTGGCACGGTGTGGCTAATATGCACACCAAACAACCAAACTAGGCATATGCCACTGACCTTGACCAACTAATTTCAATATGGGTGGTCAACGTTCACCAGCCATAACACGAGTCACAAAATGTCAGAGGGGGAAACAATGGTATGGGAATATCAGTTCTCAACTAGCAAGTAAAACGAACTTCAATCAGAAGTAGCACAGTGTGGCTACCATGCACAATGACCGACCAAAGTAGGCATATGTACTGCCTTTGACCAAAGAAATCCGCTGTGTGTGGTCAACATTGACATTTCATAATACGAGTCACAAATGGTCAGAGGGGAAAACAATGGTTTGGGAACACCAGGTATCAACTAAAAAGCACACGGACCTTTAATGAGTTGTGGCACGGTGTGGATACCATGCACAATGACCAACCAAAGTAGGCACATGTCACTGACCATGACCAAAGAAAGTCACCATGTGTGGTAAACTTTGACAATTCATAACACGAGTCACGAATGATCAGAATGGAAGATAATGGTTTTTGAATACTAGTTTTCGCCTAGCAAGTACAAATACCTTTAATATGTAGTGGCACAGTGTGGCTACAATGCACAGTGACCAACCAAAGTATGCATATGTCACTGACCATGACCAAAGAATTTCACTTCATGTGGTCAATGTTGACAACTCACAACACAAGTCACAGATAGTCAGAGGGGTAACAATGGTTTGGGCAGACTAGCTATCAACTAGAAAGCACAAAGACCTTCAATACATAGTGACACGGCGTGGTAACCATGTACAGTGACAAACCAAAGTAGGCATATGTCACTAACCATGACCAAAAAAATTTCACAATGTGTGGTCAACGTTGAAAACTCATAACACAGGTCACAAATGGTCAGAGGGGGAAACAATCGGTTGGGAACACTAGTTATCAACTAGCAAGTACAAAGTCCTTCAACAAGTAGTAGCACGGTGTGGCTAGCGTAGTGACCAACCAAAGGATGCATACGTCACAGACTATCACCAAAGAAGTCCACTATGTGTTGTCAGCATTGACAGCTCACAACACGAGTCACAAATGGTCAGAGGGAGAGACAATGGTTTGGGAACCCAATGTATTGATTAGAAAGGACAAAGAACTTCGATACGTAGTGGCACGGTGTGGCTACTATTCACACCAAACAACCAAACTAGGCATATGTCATTAACCATGACCGAGTAATTTCAATATGGGTGGTCAATGTTCACCAACCATAACACGAGTCACAAACGGTCAGAGGGGGAAACAATGGTATGGGAATATCAGTTCTCAACTAGCAAGTGAAACGACCTTCAATCAGTAGTAGCATGGTGTGGCTACCATGCACAATGACCGACCAAAGTAGGCATATGTTCTGCCTTTGACCACAGAAATCCGCTATGTGTGGTCAACATTGACACTTCATAATACGAGTCACAAGTGGTCAGAGGGAGAAACAATGGTTTGGGAACACCAGGTATCAACTAAACAGCACAAGGACCTTCAATGAGTTGTGGCACGGTGTGGATACCATGCACGATGACCAACCAAAGTAGGCACATGTCACTGACCATGACCAAAGAAAGTCACTATGTGTGGTAAACTTTGACAACTCAAAACACGAGTCACAAATGGTCAGAGTGGAAAACAATGGTTTCTGAATACTAGTTATCGACTAGCAAGTACAAATACCTTTAATATGTGGTGGCACAGTGTGGCCACAATGCACAGTGACCAACCAAAGTATGCATATGTCACTAACCATGACCAAACAAATTTCACAGTGTGTGGTCAACGTTGAAAACTCATAACACGAGTCACGAATGTTCATAGGGGAAAACAATGGTTTGGGAACACTAGTTATCAACTAGCAAGTACAAAGACCTTCAACAAGCAGTGGTACGGTGTGGCTAGCGTGCACAGTGACCAACCAAAGGATTCATACGTCACTGACTATGACCGAAGAAGTCCACTATGTGTGGTCAACATTGACAACTCATAACACGAGTCACAAATGGTCAGAGAGAGAGACAATGGTTTGGGAACCCTATCTATCAACTAGAAAGAACAAAGAACTTCAATACGCAGTGGCACGGCGTGGCTAATATGCACACCAAACAACCAAACTAGGCATTTGTCACTAACCATGACCAAATAATTTCAATATGGGTGGTCAACGTTCACCAACCATAACACGAGTCACAAACAGTCAGAGGGGGAAACAATGGTATGGGAATATCAGTTCTCAACTAGCAAGTAAAACAAACTTCAAACAGAAGTAGCACAGTGTGGCTACCATGCACAATGACCGACCAAAGTAGGCATATGTACTGCCTTTGACCAAAGAAATCCGCTGTGTGTGGTCAACATTGACATTTCATAATACGAGTCACAAATGGTCAGAGGGGAAAACAATAGTTTGGGAACACCAGGTATCAACGAAAAAGCTCACGAACCTTCAATGAGTTGTGGCACGGTGTGGATACCATGCACGATGACCAACCAAAGTAGGCAAATGTCACTGACCATGACCAAAGAAAGTCACCATGCATGGTAAACTTTGACAACCCATAACACGACTCACAAATGGTCAGAATGGAAGATAATGGTTTCTGAATACTAGTTATCGACTACCAAGTACAAATACCTTCAATATGTAGTGGCACATTGTGGCTACAATGCACAGTGACCAACCAACGTAGGCATATGTCACTGACCATGACCAAAGAATTTCACTTCATGTGGTCAATGTTGACAACTCACAACACGAGTCACAGATAGTCAGAGGGGGTAACAATGGTTTGGGCAGACTAGCTATCAACTAGAAAGCACAAAGACCTTGAATACATAGTGACACGGCGTGGTAACCATGTACAGTGACAAACCAAAGTAGGCATACGTCACTAACCATGACCAAACGAATTTCACAGTGTGTGGTCAACGTTGATAACTCATAACACGAGTCACAAATGGTCAGAGGGGAAAACAATGGGTTGGGAACACTAGTTATCAACTAGCAAGTACAAAGACGTTCAACAAGCAGTGGCACGGTGTGGCTAGCGTGCACAGTGACCAACCAAAGGATGCATACGTCACTGACTATGACCGAAGAAGTCCACTTTGTGTGGTCAACATTGACAACTCATAACACGAGTCACAAATGGTCAGAGGGAGAGACAATGGTTTGGGAACCCTATGTATCGACTAGAAAGGACAAAGAACTTCAATACGCAGTGGCACGGTATAGCTAATATGCACACCAAACAACTAATCTAGGCATATGTCACTGACCCTGACCAACTAATTTCAACATGGGTGGTCAACCTTCACCAACCATAACACGAGTCACAAAAAGTCAGAGAGGGAAACTATGGTATGGGAATATCAGTTTTCAACTAGCAAGAAAAACGAACTTCAATCAGTAGTAGCACAGTGTGGCTACCATGCACAATGACCGACCAAAGTAGGCATATGTACTGCCTTTGACCAAAGAAATCCGCTGTGTGGTCAACTTTGACATTTCATAATACGAGTCACAAATGGTCAGAGGGAGAAAATATGGTTTCGGAACACCAGGTATCAACTAAAAAGAACAAGGACCTTCAACGAGTTGTGGCACGGTGTGGATACCATGCACAATGACCAACCAAAGTAGACACATGTCACTGACTATGACCAAAGAAAGTCACCATGTGTGGTAAACTTTGACAACTCATAACATGAGTCACGAATGATCAGAGTGGAAGATAAGTGTTTCTGAATACCAGTTTTCGCCTAGCAAGTACAAATACCTTTAATATGTAGTGGCACAGTGTGGCTACAATGCACAGAGACCAACCAAAGTATGGATATGTCACTGACCATGACCAAATAATTTCACTTCATGTGGTCAATGGTGACAACTCACAACGCAAGTCACTGATAGTCAGAGGGGGTAACAATGGTTTGGGAAGACTAGCTATCAACTAGAAAGCACAAAGACCTTCAATACATAGAGACACGTCGTGGTAACCATGTATAGTGACAAACCAAAGTAGGCATATGTCACTAACCATGACCAAATGAAATCCGCTGTGTGTGGTCAACATTGACATTTCATAATACGAGTCACAAATGGTCAGAGGGGAAAACAATGGTTTGGGAACACTTGGTATCAACTAAAAAGCACACGGACCTTCAATGAGTTGTGGCACGGTGTGGATACTATGCACGATGACCAACCAAAGTAGGAATATGTCACTGACCATGACCAAAGAAAGTCACCATGTGTGGTAAACTTTGACAACTCATAACACGAGTCACAAATGGTCAGAATGGAAGATAATGGTTTCTGAATACTAGTTATCGACTACCAAGTACAAATACCTTCAATATGTAGTGGCACAGTGTGGCTATAATGCATAGTGACCAACCAACGTATGCATATGTCACTGACCATGACCAAAGAATATCACTTCATGTGGTCAATGTTGACAACTCACAACACGAGTCACAGATATTCAGAGGGTGTTACAATGGTTTGGACAGACTAGATATCAACTAGAAAGCACAAAGACCTTCAATACATAGTGACACGGTGTGGTAACCATGTACATTGACAAACCAAAGTAGGCATACGTCACAAACCATGACCAAACGAATTTCACAGTGTGTGGTCAACGTTGAAAACTCATAACACGAGTCACAAATGGTCAGAGGGGAAAACAATGGGTTCGGAACACTAGTTCTCATCTAGCAAGTACAAAGACCTTCAACAAGCAGTGGCACGGTGTGGCTAGCAAGCACAGTGACCAACCAAAGGATGCATACGTCACTGACTATGACCGAAGAAGTCCACTATGTGTGGTCAACATTGACAACTCATAACACGAGTCACAAATGGTCAGAGGGAGAGACAATGGTTTGGGAACCTTATGTATCGACTAGAAAGAACAAATAACTTCAATACGCTGTGGCACGGTGTGGCTGATATGCACACCAAACAACCAAACTAGGCATACGTCACTGACCCTGACCAACTAATTTCAATATGGGTGGTCAACGTTCACCAACCATAACATGAGTCACAAAAAGTCAGAGGGGGAAACAATGGTATGGGAATATCAGTTCTCAACTAGCAAGTAAAACAAACTTCAATCAGAAGTAGCACGGTGTGGTTACCATGCACAATGACCGACCAAAGTAGACATATGTACTGCCTTTGACCAAAGAAATCCGCTATGTGTGGTCAACATTGACATTTCATAATACGAGTCACAAATGGTCAGAGGGGAAAACAATGGTTTGGGAACACCAGGTATCAACTAAAAAGCACACGGACCTTTAATGAGTTGTGGCACGGTGTGGATACCATGCACAATGACCAACCAAAGTAGGCACATGTCACTGACCATGACCAAAGAAATTCACCATGTGTGGTAAACTTTGACAACTCATAACACGAGTCACGAATGATCAGAATGGAAGATAATGGTTTCTGAATACTAGTTTTCACCTAGCAAGTACAAATACCTTTAATATGTAGTGGCACAGTGTGGCTACAATGCACAGTGACGAACCAACATGAAATGAAATTCAGTCAGTACACTGTGCATTGTAGCCACGCTATGCCACTACATATTAAAGGTATTTGTACTTGCTCGTCGATAACTAGTATTCAGAAACCATTATCTTCCACTCTGACCCTTTGTGACTCGTGTGATGAGTTGTCAATGTTTACCACACATGGTGACTTTCTTTGGTCATGGTCAGTGACATGTGCCTGCTTAGGTTGGTCATTGTGCATGGTATCCACACCGTGCCACAACTCATTGAAGGTCCTTGTGCTTTTTAGTTGATACCTGTTGTTCCCAAACCATTATTTTCCCCTCTGACCATTTGTGACTCGTATTATGAAGTGTCAATGTTGACCACACACAGCGGATTTCTTTGGTCAAAGGCAGTACATATGCCTCCTTTGGTCGGTCATTGTGCATGGTAGCCACACCGTGCTACTACTGATTGAAGTTTATTTTACTTGCTAGTTTAGAACGGATATTCCCATACCATTGTTTCCCCCTCTGACCGTTTGTGACTCGTGTGTTGTGGTTGGTGAACCTTGACCACCCATATTGACATTATTTGGGCATGGTCAGTGACATATGCCTACTTTGGTTGTTTGGTGTGCATAGTAGCCACACCGTGCCACTACATATTGAAGTTCTTTGTCCTTTCTAGTCAATACATTGGGTTCCCAAACCATTGACTCTCCCTCTGACCATTTGTGACTCGTGTTGTGAGCTGTCAATGCTAACAACACATAGTGGACTTCTTCGGTCATAGTCTGTGATGTATGCATCCTTTGGTTGGTCACTACGCTAGCCACACCGTGCCACTGCTTGTTGAAGGACTTTGTACTTGCTAGTTGATAACTAGTGTTCCCAACCGATTGTTTTCCCCTCTGACCATTTGTGACCCGTGTTATGAGTTTTTAACGTTGACCACACACTTTGAAATTCGTTTGGTCATGGTTAGTGACATATGCCTACTTTGGTTTGTCACTGTACATGGTTACCACGCTGTGTAACTTTATATTGAAGGTCTTTGTGCTTTATAGTTGATAGCTAGTTTACCCAAACCATTATTACCCCCTCTGACTATCTGTGACTTGTGTTGTAAGTTGTCAACATTGACCACATGAAGTGAAATTCTTTGGTCATGGTCAGTGACATATCCATACTTTGGTTGGTCACTGTACATTGTAGCCACACTCTGCCACTACATATTGAAGGTATTTGTACTTGCTACTCGACAACTAGTATTCATAAACCATTATCTTCCACTTTGACCATTCGTGACTCGTGTTATGCGTTGTCAAAGTTTACCACACATGGTGACTTTCTTTGGTCATGGTCAGTGACATGTGCCTACTTTGGTTGGTCATCGTGCATGGTCTCCACACCGTTCCAAAACTCATTGAAGGTCCTTGTGCTCTTTAGTTGATACCTGGTGTTCCCAAACCATTGTTTTCCCCCTGACCATTTGTGACTCGTATTATGAAGTGTCAATGTTGTCCTCACACATCGGATTTCTTTGGTCGAAGGCAGAACATATGCCTACTTTGGTGGGTCATTGTGCATGGTAGCCACAATGTGCTACTACTGATTGAAGGTCGGTTTACTTGCTAGTTGAGAACTGATATTCCCATACCATTGTTTCCCCCTCTGACCGTTTGTGACTCGTGTTATGGTTGGTGAACATTGACCACCCATATTGAAATTATTTGGTCATGGTCAGTGACATATGCCTAGTTTGGTTGTTTGGTGTGCATAGTAGCCACACCGTGCCACTACGTATTGAAGTTCTTTGTCCTTTCTAGTCGATACATAGGGTTCCCAAACCATTGTCTCTCCCTCTGACCATTTGTGACTCGTGTTATGAGTTGTCAATGTTGACCACACATAGTGGACTTCTTTGGTCATAGTCAGTGACGTATGCATCCTTTGGTTGGTCACTGTGCACGTTAGCCACACCGTGCCACTTCTTGTTGAACGTCTTTGTACTTGCTAGTTGATAACTAGTGTTTCCAACCCATTGTTTTCCCCTTTGACTATTTGTGACTTGTGCTATGAGTTTTCAACGTTGAACACACATTGTGAAATTTGTTTGGTCATGGTTAGTGACATATGCCTACTTTGGTTTGTCACTGTACATGGTTACCACAATGTGTCTCTACGTATTGAAGGTATTTGTGCTTTCTAGTTGATAGCTAGTCTTCCCAAAGCATTGTCCCGCCTCTGACTATCTGTGACTTGTGTTGTGAGTTGTCAACATTGACCACATGAAGTTAAAATTATTTGGTCATGGTCAGTGACATATGCATACTTTGGTTGGTCACTGTGCATTGTAGCCACACTGTGCCACTACATATTGAAGGTATTTGTACTTGGTAGTTGATAAGTAGTATTCAGAAACCATTATGTTCCACTCTGACAATTTGTGACTCGTGTTATGAGTTGTCAAAGTTTTCCACACATGGTGACTTTCTTTGGTCATGGTCAGTGACATGTACCTACTTTGGTTGGATATCGTGCATGGTATCCACACCGTGCCACAACTCATTGAAGATCCTTGTGCTTTTTAGTTGATACCTGGTGTTCCCAAACCATTGTTTCTCCCTCTGACCATTTGTGACTCGTATTATGAAGTGTCAATGTTGACCACACACAGCGGATTTCTTTGGTCAAAGGCGGTACATATGCCCACCCTGGTCGGTCATTGTGCATGGTAGCCACACTGTGCTACTTCTGATTGAAGTTCGTTTTACTTGCTAGTTGAGTAATGATATTCCCATACCATTGTTTCCCCCTCTGACTGTTTGTGACTCGTGTTATGGTTGGTGAACGTTGACCACCCATATTGAAATTATTTGGTCATGGTCAGTGACATATGCCTAGTTTGGTTGTTTGGTGTGCATATTAGCCACGCCGTGCCACTGTGTATTGAAGTTCTTTGTTCTTTCTAGTCGATAGATAGGGTTCACAAACCATTGTCTCTCCCTCTGACCATTTGTGACTCGTGTTATGAGTTGTCAATGTTGACCACACATAGTGGACTTCTTCGGTCATAGTCAGTGACGTATGCATCCTTTGGTTGGTCACTGTGCACGCTAGCCACTCCGTACTGTCAACCGGCCTGAGGCAAATGGACTAGAAAAGAGGGCCGACACAATAGCACCTGCCGTCCGCTCCTAGCATTTCAGCTAGGAGAAGATATCACCCTCAGGATCACGGTTCCACACTGAGCAGTTCCTAGGCAATCACTTGCTAGCAACTGTGTCCACTTAACACTTGGTCACTTTCGCGCGAGGTCCTAGTCAAAGACTAAGTCCTGGGGCTTAGACCAACCAGTGTCTTCTTTATACTGTTTCTTAGTTGGACAACTCTGTGAGAAGCATCTAAGGCCAGATTGTGTAATTAGAATGAGGAATGAGCCTGGTACATATAGTCATAGGCCTGGCTTCTAAGGTGTGTGGGCAGTGACACTTTTGGGGTGGTCACTCCAAACCACCTCACCAGTCCGCCAATTGGCGCATCCACTGACCGCCAAGTGGTGCACTCTCCTCATGCATGGAGAAATGTCTAAGAAAATTCCCCCGTGCTAGAAGGTCAAAAAACCTCCTGCGCACATCAAGGCTCGATCGCAGGACCTGTTGTCCCTAAGTCCAACATGCTATCCGTTGCGCTGCACTTCTGGTGTCTCGCTTGGACTTGCACCACGAACAAGGTTTGGGGGACTTACTCCAAGGGAGCAGTGCATGCCCAACCTGTCCGTCAACCCATAGCAGTGGCCATGGGGCATAGAAGAACAACAATCTCTCCCTTGCACCGTAGGCCACCTGCTGTGGTAGTTTTCTTCGGCATGAACCTGTAGCTCTAGGTTGTGTTTGTGCATGTCAGTTTTCTTGGTCTTTAGTTCTCATCTCTTATATCCACCATGCCGACTCCTCGAGCACCTGCAACATGCAAGTCGCTGTCTAGCGGCTTTGTCAAGAAGTCCACAAGCATTTTCTTGGTTGTGACGTGCTCCAGTTCCACGACACCCTTGGCGATAAGGTGACGTGAGTAGTGGTACCGAATATCGATGTGCTTTGTACGCCAGGAGATCATGTCGTCCTCTGCCATAGCCATGGCACTTTGGTTGTCGATGCGGATGACCGTTGCCTCCTCTTGTGGTGCCTTGATCTCATCAAGCAAACTGCGGAGCCACTGTGTTTCCTTGCAAACTTCGGAGAGTGCAATGTACTCCGCCTCAGCAGTAGAAAGCGAGACGCAGTCCTGCTTCCTGCTTGCCCATGAGACCGCACCACCGTTGAGAAGACAAACAAACCCTGAGGTGGACTTCCTGTCATCAATCCGTCCTCCCCAGTCCGCGTCGGTGTAGCATGTCAGCCGCAGCAAGTCTGATCCTTCTAGACCTCCAAACCGAAGTCCGACGTGCCGAGTCTTTTTGAGGTAGCGAAAAATCCGCTTCACGACTTGCCAATGTTCTGGCCCAGGGTTGGCCACAAACCTGCTCACCTGACCCACTGCAAAAGCAATGTCAGGTCGTGTTCCCACCATTGCATACATGAGGCTTCCGACGGCGGACTGGTATGGAATGTTTTGCATCTCCCGCCGGTCTGCCTCGTTGCTTGGTGACATGGAGGAGGAGAGCTTGCAGTCGGAGGGCATGGGGGTGCTGACGGGCTTGCAGTCCTCCATGTTGTAGCGCTTCAAGATGTCCATGATGTACTTGGTCTGGTTGAGCTCGATGGTGCCTGCTTTGCGGTTGCGGTGAACAGCAATCCCGAGGTAGTACTCGAGAGGTCCCATGTCCTTCATCTTAAATCTGCTGGCCAGATTTTTCTTGAGGTCCGTGAGGGCCTCCTGCGAGGAAGAACACATGATAAGATCATCCACGTACAACGCCACAAGTAGCAAGCCACGTTCGTCCTCCCGCACATAGACGCTAGGGTCATTTTTGCAATGTGCGAAGGAGATCTCAGCCATGAAGCTGTCCATCTCCTTGTACCAGATCCGTGGGGCCTGTTTCAGCCCGTACAACGCCTTCACCAGCTTGCACACCTTACCCTCGGGTGCTTTGACACCTTCCGGTACCTCCATTAGCACCTCCTTGTCGAGCTTCCCATAAAGGAAGGCTGTCTTCACATCCATCTGGTGGATCTCAAGGTCTTTGGCGGCAGCGACAGCAAGCAGGGACCTGATGGAGGCAAACGTGACGACCGGTGCGAAGGTCTCATCGTACTCAGAACCTGCGCGCTGTGAGAACCCTTTCGCCACGACCCTTGCCTTGTACTTGTCGATGCTATCATCTTGCTTCCGCTTCAACCTGAGCACCCACTTTGAGCCCACCACGTGAGCGTTAGCGGGTCTGTCCACCAGC
>SZWC01000254.1:224368-234830 GCA_023375785.1 Penium margaritaceum | reverse complement strand
TGCATCCTTTGGTTGGTCACCATGCACGCTAGCCACACTGTACCACTGCTCGTTGAAGGTCTTTGTGCTTGCTAGTTGATAAGTAGTGTTCTAAACCCATTGTTTTCCCCTCTGACCATTTGTGACTCGTGTTATGAGTTTTCAACGTTGACCACACACTGTGAAATTCGTTTGGTCATGGTTAGTGACATATGCCTACTTTGGTTTGTCACTGTACATGGTTACGACGACGTGTCTCTATGTATTGAAGGTCTTTGTGCTTTCTAGTTGATAGCTAGTCTTCCCAAACCATTGTTACCCCCTCTGACTGTCAGTCACTCGTGTTGTGAGTTGTCAACATTGACCACATGAAGTGAAATTATTTGGTCATGGTCAGTGATATATCCATACTTTGGTTGGTCACTGTACATTGTAGCCACACTGTGCCACTACATATTGAATGTATTTGTACTTGCTAGTCGATAACTAGTATTAAGAAACCATTATCTTCCACTTTGACCATTCGTGACTCGTGTTATGAGTTGTCAAAGTTTACCACACATGGTGACTTTCTTTGGTCATGGTCAGTGACATGTGCCTACTTAGGTTGGTCATCGTGCATGGTATTTACACCGTGCCACAACTCATTGAAGGTCCTTGTGCTTTTTAGTTGATACCTGGTGTTCCCAAACCATTGTTTTGCCCTCTGACCATTTGTGACTCGTATAATGAAGTGTCAATGTTGACCACACACAGCGGATTTCTTTGGTCAAAGGCAGTACATATGCCTACTTTGGTCGGTCATTGTGCATGGTAGCCACACCGTGCTACTACTGATTGAAGTTCGTTTTACTTGCTAGTTTAGAACGGATATTCCCGTACCATTGTTTCCCCCTTTGACCGTTTGTGACTCGTGTGTTATGGTTGGTGAACCTTGACCACCCATATTGAAATTATTTGGTCATGGTCAGTAACATATGCCTAGTTTGGTTGTTTGGTGTGCATATAAGCCACACCGTGCCACTACGTATTGAAGTTCTTTGTCCTTTCTAGTCGATACATAGGGTTCCCAAACCATTGTCTCTCCCTCTGACCATTTGTGACTCGTGTTATGAGTTGTCAATGTTGACCACACATAGTGGACTTCTTCGGTCATAGTCAGTGACGTATGCATCCTTTGGTTGGTCACTGTGCACGCTAGCCACACCGTACCACTGCTTGTTGAAGGTCTTTGTACTTTCAAGTTGATAAGTAGTGTTCCCAACCTATTGTTTTCCCCTTTGACCATTTGTGACTCGTGTTATGAGTTTTCAACGTTGACCACACACTGTGAAATTCGTTTGGTCATGGTTAGTGACATATGCCTACTTTGGTTTGTCACTGTACATGGTTATCACGCCGTGTCACTATGTATTTAAAATCTTTGTGCTTTCTAGTTGATAGCTAGTCTGCCCAGACCATTGTTACCCCCTCTGACTATCTGTGACTCGTGTTGTGAGTTCTCAACATTGACCACATGAAGTGAAATTCTTTGGTCATGGTCAGTGACATATGCATAGGTTGGTTGGTCACTGTGCATTGTAGCCACACTGTGCCACTACATATTGAAAGTATTTGTACTTGGTAGTCGATGACTAGTATTCAGAAATCATTATCTTCCACTCTGACCATTTGTGACTCGTGTTATGAGTTATCAAAGTTAACCACACATGATGATTTCTTTGGTCATGGTCAGTGACATTTTCCTACTTTGGTTGGTCATCGTGCATGGTATCCACACCGTGCCACAACTCATTGAAGGTCCGTGTGCTTTTTAGATGATACCTGGTGTTCCCAAACCATTGTTTTCCCCTCTGACCATTTGTGACTCGTATTATGAAATGTGAATGTTGACCACACACTGCGGATTTCTTTGGTCAAAGGCAGTATATATGCCTTCTTTGGTCGGTCATTGTGCATGGTAGCCACACTGTGCTACTTCTGATTAAAGTTCGTTTTACTTGCTAGTTGAGAACTGATATTCCCATACCATTGTTTCCCCCTCTGACGTTTTTTGACTCGTGTTATGGTTGGTGAACGTTGACCACCCATATTGAAATTAGTTGGTAAGGGTCAGTGACATATGCCTATTTTGGTTGTTTGGTGTGCATATTAGCCACACCGTGCCACTGTTTATTGAAGTTCTTTGTTCTTTCTAGTCGATACATAGGGTTCCCAAACCATTGTCTCTCCCTCTAATCATTTGTGACTCGTGTTATGAGTTGTCAATGTTGACCACACATAGTGGACTTCTTCGGTCATAGTCAGTGACGTATGCATCCTTTGGTCGGTCACTGTGCACGCTAGCCACACCGTACCACTGCTTGTTGAAGGTCTTTGTACTTGCTAGTTGATAAGTAGTGTTCCCAACCCATTGTTTTCCCCTCTGACCATTTGTGACTCGTGTTATGAGTTTTCAACGTTGACCACACACTGTGAAATTCGTTTGGTCATGGTTAGTGACATATGCCTACTTTGGTTTGTCACTGTACATGGTTACCACGCCGTGTCACTATGTATTGAAGGTCTTTGTGCTTTCTAGTTGATAGCTAGTCTTCCCAAACCATTGTTANCCCTCTGACCATTTGTGACTCGTGTTATGAGTTGTCAATGTTGACCACACATAGTGGACTTCTTCGGTCATAGTCAGTGACGTATGCATCCTTTGGTTGGTCACTGTGCACGCTAGCCACACCGTACCACTGCTTGTTGAAGGTCTTTGTACTTTCAAGTTGATAAGTAGTGTTCCCAACCTATTGTTTTCCCCTTTGACCATTTGTGACTCGTGTTATGAGTTTTCAACGTTGACCACACACTGTGAAATTCGTTTGGTCATGGTTAGTGACATATGCCTACTTTGGTTTGTCACTGTACATGGTTACCACGCTGTGTCACTATGTATTTTAAATCTTTGTGCTTTCTAGCTGATAGCTAGTCTGCCCAAACCATTGTTACCCCCTCTGACTATCTGTGACTCGTGTTGTGAGTTCTCAACATTGACCACATGAAGTGAAACTCTTTGGTCATGGTCAGTGACATATGAATAGGTTGGTTGGTCACTGTGCATTGTAGCCACACTGTGCCACTACATATTGAAAGTATTTGTACTTGGTAGTCGAGAACTAGTATTCAGAAACCATTATCTTCCACTCTTACCATTTGTGACTCGTGTTATGAGTTATCAAAGTTAACCACACATGGTGATTTCTTTGGTCATGGTCAGTGACATTTGCCTACTTTGGTTGGTCATCGTGCATGGTATGCACACAGTGCCACAACTCATTGAAGGTCCGTGTGCTGTTTAGTTGATACCTGGTGTTCCCAAACCATTGTTTTCCCCTCTGACCATTTGTGACTCGTATTATGAAATGTCAATGTTGACCACACACAGCGGATTTCTTTGGTCAAAGGCAGTGCATATGCCTTCTTTGGTCGGTCATTGTGCATGGTAGCCACACTGTGCTACTTCTGATTGAAGTTCGTTTTTCTTGCTAGTTGAGAACTGATATTCCCATACCATTGTTTCCCCCTCTGACTTTTTGTGACTCGTGTTATGGTTGGTGAACGTTGACCACCCATATTGAAATTTGTTGGTCAGGGTCAGTGACATATGCCTAGTTTGGTTGTTTGGTGTGCATATTAGCCACACCATACCACTGCGTATTGAAGTTCTTTGTTCTTTCTAGTCGATACATAGGGTTCCCAAACCATTGTCTCTCCCTCTAATCATTTGTGACTCGTGTTATGAGTTGTCAATGTTGACCACACATAGTGGACTTCTTCGGTCATAGTCAGTGACGTATGCATCCTTTGGTCGGTCACTGTGCACGCTAGCCACACCGTACCACTGCTTGTTGAAGGTCTTTTTACTTACTAGTTGATAAGTAGTGTTCCCAACCCATTGTTTTCCCCTCTGACCATTTGTGACTCGTGTTATGAGTTTTCAACGTTGACCACACACTGTGAAACACACTGGGAAGCTAGTCTTCCCAAACCATTGTTACCCCTTCTGACTATCAGTGACTTGTGTTGTGAAAGGTCAACATTGACCACATGAAGTGAAATTATTTGGTCATGGTCAGTGACATATCCATACTCTGGTCGGTCACCGTACATTGTAGCCACACTGTGCCACTACATATTGAAGGTATTTGTACTTGCTAGTCAATAACTAGTATTCATAAACCATTATCTTCCACTTTGACCATTTGTGACTCGTGTTATGAGTTGTCAAAGTTTACCCCACATGGTGAATTTCTTTGGTCATGGTCAGTGACATGTGCCTACTTTGGTTGGTCATCGTGCATGGTCTCCACACCGTGCCAAAACTCATTGAAGGTCCTTGTGCTCTTTAGTTGATACCTGGTGTTCCCAAACCATTCTTTTCCCCCTGACCATTTGTGACTCGTATTATGAAGTGTCAGTGTTGTCCACACACATCGGATTTCTTTGGTCAAAAGAAGAACATATGCCTACTTTGGTGGATCATTGTGCATGGTAGCCACACTGTGCTACTACTGATTGAAGGTCGTTTTACTTGCTAGTTGAGAACTGATATTCCCATACCATTGTTTCCCCCTCTGACCATTTGTGACTCGTGTTATGGTTGGTGAACATTGACCACCCATATTGAAATTATTTGGTCATGGTCAGTGACATATGCCTAGTTTGGTTGTTTGGTGTGCATAGTAGCCACAGCGTGCCACTACGTATTGAAGTTCTTTGTCCTTTCTAGTCGATACATAGGGTTCCCAAACCATTGTCTCTCCCTCTGACCATTTGTGACTCGTGTTATGAGTTGTCAATGTTGACCACACATAGTGGACTTCTTCGGTCATAGTCAGTGACGTATGCATCCTTTCGTTGGTCACTATGCACGCTAGCCACACCGTGCCACTGCTTTTTGAATGTCTTTGTACTTGCTAGTTGATAACTAGTGTTCCCAACCCATTTTTTTCCCCTCTGACCATTTGTGACTCGTGTTATGAGTTTTCAACGTTGACCACACACTGTGAAATTCGTTTGGTCATGGTTAGTGACATATGCCTACTTTGGTTTGTCACTGTACATGGTTACCACGACGTGTCTCTATGTATTGAAGGTCTTTGTGCTTTCTAGTTGATAGCTAGTCTTCCCAAACCATTGTTACCCCCTCTGACTATGAGTGACTTTTGTTGTGAGTTGTCAACATTGACCACATGAAGTGAAATTATTTGGTCATGGTCAGCGACATATCCATACTTTGGTCGGTCACTGTACATTGTAGCCACACTATGCCACTACATATTGAAGGCATTTGTACTTGCTAGTCGATAACTAGTATTCAGAAACCATTATCTTCCACTTTGACCATTCGTGACTCGTGTTATGAGTTGTCAAAGTTTACCACACATGGTGACTTTCTTTGGTCATGGTCAGTGACATGTGCCTACTTTGGTTGGTCATCGTGCATGGTCTCCACACCGTGCAAAAACTCATTGAAGGTCCTTGTGCTCTTTAGTTGATACCTGGTGTTCCCAAACCATTCTTTTCCCCCTGACCATTTGTGACTCGTATTATGAAGTGTCAATGTTGTCCACACACATCGGATTTCTTTGGTCAAAGGCAGAACATATGCTTACTTTGGTGGGTCATTGTGCATGGTAGCCACACTGTGCTACTACTGATTGGAGGTCGTTTTACTTGCTAGTTGAGAACTGATATTCCCATACCATTGTTTTCCCCTCGGACCGTTTGTGACTCGTGTTATGGTTGGTGAACATTGACCACCCATATTGAAATTATTTGGTCATGGTCAGTGACATATGCCTAGTTTGGTTGTTTGGTGTGCATAGTAGCCACACCGTGCCACTACGTATTAAGTTTCTTTGTCCTTTCTAGTGGATACATAGGGTTCCATAACCATTGTCTCTCCCTCTGACCATTTGGGACTCGTGTTATGAGTTGTCAATGTTGACCACACATACTGGACTTCTTCGGTCATAGTCAGTGACGTATGCATCCTTTGGTTGGTCACTGTGCACGCTAGCCAAACCGTGCCACTGCTTGTTGAATGTCTTTGTACTTGCTAGCTGATAACTAGTGTTTCCAACCCATTGTTTTCCCCTCAGACTATTTGTGACTTGTGCTATGAGTTTTCAACGATGAACACACATTGTGAAATTTGTTTGGTCATGGTTAGTGACATATGCCTACTTTGGTTTGTCACTGTACATGGTTACCACGATGTGTCTATACGTATTGAAGGTATTTGTGCTTTCTAGTTGATAGCTAGTCTTCCCAAAGCATTGTTACCCCCTCTGACTATCTGTGACTTGTGTTGTGAGTTGTGAACATTGACCACATGAAGTTAAAATTATTTGGTCATGGACAGTGACATATGCATACTTTGGTTGGTCACTGTGCATTGTAGCCACACTGTGCCACTACATATTGAAGGTATTTGTACTTGGTAGTCAATAAATAGTATTCAGAAACGATTATTTTCCACTCTGACCATTTGTGACTCGTGTTATGAGTTGTCAAAGTTTACCACACATGGTGACTTCCTTTGGTCATGGTCAGTGACATGTGCCTACTTTGGTTGGACATCGTGCATGGTATCCACACCGTGCCACAACTCATTGAAGATCCTTGTACTTTTTAGTTGATACCTGGTGTTCGCAAACCATTGTTTCTCCCTCTGACCATTTGTGACTCGTATTATGAAGTGTCAATGTTGACCACACTCAGTGGATTTCTTTGGTCAAAGGCAGTACATATGCCTAATTTGGTCGGTCATTGTGCATGGGAGCCACACTGTGCTACTACTGATTGAAGTTTGTTTTACTTGCTAGTTGAGAACTGATATTCCCATACCATTGTTTCCCCCTCTGACCGTTTGTGACTCGTGTTAAGGTTGGTGAACGTTGACAACCCATATTGAAATTATTTGGTCATGGTCAGTGACATATGCCTAGTTTGGTTGTTTGGTGTGCATAGTAGCCACACCGTGCCACTACGTATTGAATTTCTTTGTCTTTTCTAGTTGATAAATAGGGTTCCCAAACCATTGTCTCTCCCTCTGACCATTTGTGATTCGTGTTAGGAGTTGTCAATGTTGAGCACACATAGTGGACTTCTTCGGTCATAGTCAGTGACGTATGCATCCTTTGGTTGGTCACTGTGCACGCTAGCCACACCGTGCCACTGCTTGTTGAAGGTCTTTGTACTTGCTAGTTGATAACTAGTGTTTCCAACCCATTGTTTTCCCCTCTGACCATTTATGACTCGTGTTATGAGTTTTCAACGTTGACCACACACTGTGAAATTCATTTAGTCATGGTTCGTGACATATGCCTACTTTGGTTTGTCACTGTACATGGTTATCATTCCCTGTCACTATGTATTGAAGGTCTTTGTGCTTTCTACTTGATAGCTAGTCTTCCCAGACCATTGTTTCGCACTCTGACTATCTGTGACTCGTGTTGTGAGTTGTCAACATTGACCACATGAAGTGAAATTATTTGGTCATGGTCAGTGACATATGCATACGTTGGTTGGTCACTGTGCATTGTAGCCACACTGTGCCACTACATATTAAAGGTATTTGTACTTGCTAGTCGATAACTAGTGTTCAGAAACCATTATCTTCCACTCTGACCATGTGTGACTCGTGTTATGAGTTGTCAAAGTTTACCACACATGGTGACTTTCTTTGGTCATGGTCAGTGACATGTGCCTACTTTGGTTGGTCATCGTGCATGGTATCCACACCGTGCCACAACTCATTGAAGGTCCTTGTGCTTTTAAGTTGATACCTGGTGTTCCCAAACCATTGTTTACCCCTCTTATTATTTGTGACTCGAATTATGAAATGTCAATGTTGACCACACACAGCGGATTTCTTTGGTCAAAGGCAGTATATATGCCTACTTTGGTCGGTCATTGTGCATGGTAGCCACACAATGCTACGTCTGATTGAAGTTCGTTTTACTTGCTAGTTGAGAACTGATATTCCCATACCATTGTTTCCCACTCTGACTGTTTGTGACTCGTGTTATGGTTGGTGAACGTTGACCACCCATATTGAAATTATTTGGTCATGGTCAGTGACATATGCCTCGTTTGGTTGTTTGGTGTGCATATTAGCCACGCCGTGCCACTGTGTATTGAACTTCTTTGTTCTTTCTAGTTGATAGATAGGTTTCCCAAACCATTTTCTCTCCCTGTGACCATTTGTGACTCGTGTTATGAGTTGTCAATGTTGACCACACATAGTGGACTTCTTCGGTCATAGTCAGTGACGTATGCATCCTTTGGTTGGTCACAATGCACGCTATCCACACCGTGCCACTGCTTGTTGAACGTCTTTGTACTTGCTACTTGATAACTAGTGTTCCCAACCCATTGTTTTCCCCTCTGACCATTCGTGACTCGTCTTATGAGTTTTCAACGTTAACCACACACTGTGAAATTCGTTTGGTCATGGTTAGTGACATATGCATACTTTGGTTGGTCACTGTGCATTGTGGCCACACTGTGCCACCACATATTAAAGGTATTTGTACTTGCTAGTTAATAACTAGTATTCAGAAACCATTATTTTCCACTCTGACCATTTGTGACTCGTGTTTTGAGTTGTCAAAGTTTACCACACATGGTGACTTTGTTTGGTCATGATCAGTGACATGTGCCTACTTCGGTTGGTCATTGTGCATGGTATCCACACCGTGCCACAACTCATTGAAGGTCCTTGTGCTTTTAAGTTGAAACCTGGTGTTCCCAAACCATTGTTTCTCCCTCTGACCATTTGTGACTCCTCTTATGAAGTGTCAATGTTGACCACACACAGCGGATTTCTGTGGTCAAAGGCAGAACATATGCCTACTTTGGTCGGTCATTGTGCATGGTAGCCACAGCGTGCTACTACTGATTGAAGGTTGTTTTACTTGCTAGTTGAGAACTGATATTCCCATACCATTGTTTCCCCCTCTGACCGTTTGTGACTCGTGTTATGGTTGGTGAACGTTGATCACCCATATTGAAATTATTCGGTCATGGTCAGTGACATATGCCTAGTTTGGTTGTTTTGTGTGAATAGTAGCCACACCGTGCCACTACGTATTGAAGTTCTTTGTCCTTTCTAGTCGATACATTGGGTTCCCAAACCATTGTCTCTCCCTCTGACCATTTGTGACTCGTGTTGTCAGCTGTATATGCTGGCTACACATAGTGGACTTCTTCGGTCATAGTCTGTGACGTATGCATCCTTTGGTTGGTCACTACGCTAGCCACACCGTGCCACTACTTGTTGAAGGACTTTGTACTTGCTAGTTGATAACTAGTGTTCCCAACCCCTTTTTTTCCCCTCTGACCATTTGTGACTCGTGTTATGAGTTTTCAACGTTGACCACACACTGTGAAATTTGTTTGGTCATGGTTAGTGACATATGCCTACTTTGGTTTGTCACTGTACATGGTTACCACGCCGTGTCATTGTGTATTGAAGGTCTTTGTGCTTTCTAGTTGATAGATAGTCTTCCCAAACCATTGTTACCCCCTCTGACTATCTGTGAATAATGTTGTGAGTTGTCAACATTGACCACATGAAGTGAAATTCTTTGGTCATGGTCAGTGCCATATGCATAATTTGGTTGGTCACTGCGCATTGTAGCCACACTGTGCCACTACATATTAAAGGTATTTGTACTTGCTAGGTGAAAACTAGTATTCATAAACCATTATCTTCGACTCTGATCATTAGTGACTCGTGTTATGAGTTGTCAAAGTTTACCACACATACTGACTTCCTTTGGTCATGGTCAGTGAGATGTGCGTACTTTGGTTGGTCATCGTTCATGGTATCCACACAGTGTCACAACTCATTGAAGTTCCTTGTGCTTTTTAGTTGATTCCTGGTATTCCCAAACCATTGTTTCTCCCTCTGACCATTTGTGACTCGTATTATGAAGTGTCAATGTTGACCACACACAACAGACTTCTTTGGTCAAAGGCAGTACATATGCCTACCCTGGTCGGTCATTGTGCATGGTAGCCACACTGTGCTACTACTGACTGAAGTTCGTTGTACTTGCTAGGTGGTATCTAGTATTCCTAAACTATTGTTTCCCCCCTCTGACAATTCGTGACCCATATTATGGGTTATCAACGTTGAGCACACATAGTGAAATTATTTGGTCATGGTGCATGGTACATGCCTAATCTGGTTGGTCATTCTGCATGGTAGCCACACTGTGCCACTTCTTGTTGAAGGTCTTTGCACTTGCTAGTCAATAAATAGCAAAATGTTTCTCCCTTTGACACCAGGTTGGTTTTTGTTTATTTGTTGCGTGTAGGTGACTTCACTGGAATACTCCCTCCCACCCCCCCCCGTAGAGGGATGTTCCGTGGACGACCTGGAGGACACATTTCCGACCGCATTATGACACCCCCCCTACCCCCC